>JAKOGI010003285.1:45000-59639 GCA_029747015.1 Carnegiea gigantea | reverse complement strand
ATATATATATATATATATATAAGGAGTTTTTGTTATTTGGTTAGAAGAAATTTTGTTTTCTATTTTATATTTCAAAAAAAAGGTTATTTCACTCAAGGGAGAAGAGAGATTACCTATTCATTTTTATCTGCGAACATCGCTTAAATGTCAAATAAAGCCTTTATTTGATTCAGCCTGCTGTACACGTGCACTGGCATCGCTACTACATCACTCTAGCACTGAGTCAAAATGCTCGAAACTCTGTGATGGTATACTCAAATTAAATAAGTTGAAACTAGAGCTTACCCCTGTGTATTTCGAAAGTGGAGATTATGTGTAATAGATCGGCCAAAGTAGGGACTATATAAATCCAAGAATCCAAAAAAATATTAATTACTTTCTCTGTCCCTTTTTATCTGCATAGGTTAACAAAATACGTTGATTTAGGAGTTAGTCAAAAAGTACGCCATGCTAATAATATCTTGAGCTCATCAGGAATAAATGCGTAGTTAACATTAACCTATTCAAATAATATTGAACTTTAGCATACTATAGTAAGCCATCGATAGTTGGATATTTGTATTTTTGACCTATCAACCATTGAAAAATACACTTTCGTAATTTACAATGCTATTAATTGTCATCATATTCTTTCTAAAAATTACTATTCATTATAATAAGGGGTGTTAAAGGGAATGAACTCTAACTAATCGTTACATATAATTTATACAAGTCTTAACATTACATAAATGTATTCATTTCTTTTGTATATTTTCTTGGAATAAGATTGTTTTACATGTATACTGTCTTAATAGGATTTGAAAGTAATAAAAATGCAATTTTAGTATGCTTGTAATTAATAAGGTAGAAATTTGTAAATAGACATAGGCAAATTTATAAGAGAATTGTTAATAACATTTTCAAGTTAAAAACAATTTTTACAATAATACGACGCAATAGATTTAGGTACAGTGAATGAGAACAACTGTAACATCTCCCCCAAAAAAGAAAGAAGAGGCTTTGAGAATTTGGAAGGACAAAAAAGTAAAGATGATAATAGGAGTAAATGACGTGGGGAGGGACGAGGAAATGAGGGACGGATGACAACTGGGAAAATAAGAAAATTGTGAGAAATTACAAGGCAAGACTCCAACAATGTACACTCCTAGTAATGTATTAGATTAGACGTCACCGTAACACCAAAGCAGAGGCTGGAGCACAATTTGAAAAATTCCCCTGACAAGCTCCGCATACTCACACTCTATATATATATATATATATATATATATATTTTGGCCTGTCCCAGCTAGGGACAGGTGTTCTTTTTTTTTTCTAATTCTAAGATAATGTTTATTAAATATAGCCTTAACTAATGGCAATTAATATAAATTATTTTCTTTGATACCTATGCCTTTTGACATCAATAAAAACACTTTTTTACGTTCTCACAAAAAAAATTAACACTTTTCACATTTTTGTAGTAATTTGTTAGTACCCTAATATAATGAATTTTCGTAGTAATATGATAATTAAGTTATATTCACCTATTATTTGCAGAATTTGATTAGTTTTATAACAAAATTCTTCAAAATTTTCTGAACTTTGTAAAATTCATCAAGATACTATAGAGTCCTAAAGCAACAAGACTTACAACAACTCATAGTGCAGGGTCCATTTTTGTATGATCTAGGGATACTATAAAAAAAAGACCAAATAAAGACGGAATCAGCGACGGAATAAGGTATATCAGCGACGGAATTTTCATATCAGGGACGGAATTAGCGACGGAATACTGCTGTTGCATTTTCGCTCGTCGCTAAGTATCTGGCGACGGATTCAGTGATAGAAATTGCAACATACTTTTTTTTGGCGGAGGAAATTGGCGGGGCAGGGGTGGCGACGAAATAAAAATTCGTCGCCATCAACGACGGACTTAGTGACGGAAAGTCCGTCGTTGATGGCGACGGATCAGAAAGTCCGTCGCCACCCCTGCCTCAAAAAAAATAAATTTTTGTTATTCCGTCGCCATTCCGTCGTTAAGTTTCTCTTTTTTTTAAAATAAAAATACTTGTTTTTAATCATATCCCTCAATACATACATTTCAATCCCTGCAAGAAATTTACAAGCTCTTTGCACTTAATCAACATCCAATGGTTTCGAATATGATTTCATTCGAAGCGTTCTCAATAATTTCAAGCCACACAAAGGTGGAATATCATATCCAACGCAACATTTCTAACCAAGAGTTTTCAATTTACAAACCACAAGTTCCAAACCACAAATCCAAGCAAACCAGAAGTTGCCAGTAATTGAGAATGAAGTCATGTGTTTGCAGAAGAAGGAGAAGCAAGCGCCAAATGGGAGGAAAATTAAATAAGCACCAAGGGGAGGGGAGTGAAATAAGCACAAAGGGGAGGGGAAGCAAACAGCAAGAGATATACTTCGTAAAGAACCAAGCAGAAGAGTCACCAGCTGAAGAAAACTGCAACCAACTCAATCACCAAGGTGAAGATCATCCTCTTCCTCTTCCTCTTCCTCTTCCTCTTCCTCTTCCTCATTATGTTGCGAGTGATGAGTAAATGGTGGTTGAGATCCCGAGTTAGACACCTGTTGCATTTGAAAGAAAGCTTGGAGGCGCTGATCGATGCTCATCATTTGTTGGCTCAGTTGTTGGTTGCTTTGAGTGAGCAATTTGTTAGATTCCTCCAGTTGCTTACATTTCTCCATAAGCAACCGGTAGCTTTCAGCTTGTGAAGTTAGCTCACCCCCTAAGTTGGTTACTACACCCCTTAAGTCATTAAGCTCTTGTTGCGATGGCGTAGAACCGGTACCTACTGACAGACATTTCAGTGAAGTACGCGTTAGTATTGTAATTAAGTAAATTTAATGTATAACCATATTCGTTGAAACTTTAATATGAAAACCATACCGGATCTTTGACTGGGACTGAAGTAACCGAATTCCCTAATATTGACAGCCTCGTCACCAATGCCATAAATACGACCCTTCTTGTTCTGGAACGTCTTCACCCACAACTCATTTGGGTTTGGAAATGGCTGGTTTGGATCTGGAGAAGTGCCATCTTCGGTCCCTTGAGAGTTGATAACATTTTGAAAATCACGTTCAAAGGATTCCTATAATACCGCAACATGCGCACGAAATCATGTATACTACAATTATTGAAAATAAAGTATACAAGTTCATGTTGAACTACTAATGAAGATTGAGAATAGCTAGTTGCTTACATATGTTTGTTGTGATTTCTTGTCAACCCAAGGGGCACCTTCTTTACCATGGAGTTTGTGAGTGTGACTGAATAATTCAACAATGGTGGGCTCCGTCCCAAGTTGTTTCCTCTATGTACGTGCCAGAAAGAATGATGTCAAACACAACATAAAATACAGTATTAAACTTAAAGAAATACATAGTAAATATTAATTCATTTACCAGACGCCGTCGATGCTCATGCATAGGGATCGAGCTACAGGTGTGGAGAAATGGGCCACCACTTTCTGGAGCTCCCAGTCGGTTCTTCTGGGCTATTTCACGTAATTTCTTGTAATGTTCATTCGCCCAGTACTGTTGGAGTCCCTCTCATTGAGCATCACCTAACCAAACAGGCTTCTTGTTATGCTTCCTTGCTTTACCAAAGAAGTCTCTCAAGTGTGCATTGCCTCGATTTTTAAAATTCCTTCTTATGCGGTCCTCATGGATCGGATCCCAAGTAAACCACTTCTGTAATTATGAAAACAAAAAACACATCAAATAATACAATAGTAATTTATCATATTCACAGAAACTGTTAATACGTAGTCCCTATAGTTACCTTGAACTCTCCAAACCACAAATCTCGGACTGGTTTGGGCACTTTACTCCATCTAGGCCAAGCTCCGTCAAATTTGCTTTGAAATATGAGCGAAATCCTACTAACAGCACCATCATCGGGGAGAAATCTAATTGAACATAACATATCAAATTGATTACTTGTGTATGCAAAATTCATGTAGTACTTCATAAGATATAACAAATGAAGA
This sequence comes from Carnegiea gigantea, assembly GCA_029747015.1. Taxonomy (NCBI): domain Eukaryota; kingdom Viridiplantae; phylum Streptophyta; class Magnoliopsida; order Caryophyllales; family Cactaceae; genus Carnegiea; species Carnegiea gigantea. The sequence goes on along the minus strand of JAKOGI010003285.1, from coordinate 55,626 downwards.
CTTACTCGTTACCATCTGGCTCAATCCAAGTCTTAGCTCGAGTGCTCCCATGACTGGATTGTGCTTCACTTTCACCACTTGTAATGTTGTCTTGGGACTGGCTTGTGTTAGGGTGAGCGGGTTGGGGAGTAGGCTGCACAGTGTGAACTAGATGGGGGTTTGGAAGAATGTTGTAGGCAAATTGGCCATACATGGTGCTTTAGTTGAAACAGCATAAGGTCTGATAATGGAAAGCCCCAAATGGAGGAGGTATTGGTCCTGAAATACCTGGTATGTAAGCAGCTATTATAACTGCTGGCTGAACTGGTATATGAGGAACTTGGGGGGAAGATGGATCAATGTCTATTGCGGACGGATCTACAGCAGAGCTCCTACGCCCTCATCCTCTACCTCGAGGGGAGGACTTACCTCGACGAGAACTAGAATCCATACCTGAAATAGGTGATAACAAAGCCAAGTACAAATATATAATGATTGCACATATAAACAGTTTACTCATATATCATAACAGGTACGTAGGTAATACATATTTTGCAAAGCTCATTCATACAATATATATAAAGTCACAATCAGTTGTTTGACATGCAAAGTACTCAAATACATAAGAATTCATAAGCACTCAATCATCTCCATCCTCATCATCGTTAATGTCATCGTCATCGTCATTGTCATCATCATCTTACAAATGCAAATTTTCTTTAACTTCATCTGTTTCAGTACCGTCATCCCACTCCCCCTCTTCATCATCGTCATCATTCTCTACCTCATCTATCTCCTCATTACCCTGAATGAATGAAACCCCTATTTCATCATTAACCTCTTCTGGTGGTGCACTTTCATCCACTAATGATGTAGGGATGACATCATTCACAGATTCGACGATAATCGTTATGTCCGTTTGTTGGTACGCAGTAGGTAGAGTGTATTGCTGATCCACTCTCGCCTTTGGTTTGGTTGGTACGACAACAAGTCAATTGGCCCTATCCCTTGAGCGATCTGCATGTGACATGAAGTATACTTGTGATGCGGTGTTTGGGAAGATAAATAGATCGTACTTTCGGTACCTTCTTGTTCGGTGGACCTCAATAAGGTTGCTTGGTTTATGAGATCGTGTCCCACGATTCAATGTGGTGCCGAACCACTCACAACTGAAGAGCACACATCGTTTAAGTGGTTCGCCTACGTACTCAATTTGAACAATATCCTTCAGTAATCTATTATACATCCACCTATGATGTGGAGGATCATTCATATTCTGCTTAAATAACAATAACCACATAAGGTATTTGATAATAATTAATTTTAATCAAAATTATAATAATTACATAAATTATGCAATTATGTATTATATATGTTTACTTTAAAATTTCCACATGCACCTAAAAAAAAAACATATAATTTCGACAAATATACTTACATTCTCACGAATATCACAAAACTAATAATTCATACATAGTCGACCACTTTATTCCATCAACATATCAAATTTGAACTTAAAATTACCATATCTAAGTGTACATTGCATTGGGCGAAATCTTTAAACAAATATAAGTTACAACTTCATACAAACATTACATTTGAACAAAATTATAAACTAAAGCATCCTCATCCACCAACATATCAACTTTCAAGTTCACATCACCAAACCTAAACCCTAAATTGCATTGAGCAAAATCTCCAACCAAGTTTCAACAACATTATCAATTAGAACATTTCATTCCACCAACATATGAAATTTCAACTTTAAACTGCCAAACCTCAACCCTAAATCACATTTACCAAATTCTTGTAACGAGTCAGAGCAATAACCTCACACAAATTGCACATTTCAACAACATTATCAATTAAACCGTTTCATTCCACCAACGGATCAAACTTTAACTTCAAACTACCAAACCTAAACCCTAAATCGCATTTACCCCAAATTTGAACAAAATTAAAGCTATAACCTCACACAAACACCACATTTCAACATAAATATGAACTAACTATGAAATTCTAATAATGTAATACAAAAATTTGTAGAAATTACATGCAGTTTAGTTGAGAAAAATACCTCAAATTACTCCAAAAAACCGGCGGTGAGGGGGCGGCAGGCGACGGTCGGCGGCGGGGGATGGTGACAGATGGCGGCGGGAGGGTGGGGGACGGCCGGCGGTGGCTGGGCAAGGCGGGGGACGGCCGGCGAGCGAGGTTTGTGAAGATCGCCACTCCCCCTCTCTCTCTCTCTTCGAAGCTTTGCAAGAATGAAACCAGAGAATTCTGGTTTCATTTTAAAGGGGTGGCGATGGAATGGAGACGAAAATTCCGTCGCCAGCCCCTTTTTTTAAAAAAAATTTGATTTTTTTTGGGGCAACGGAAATTCCATCGCCCACTTTTTTTATATAAAAAAATTAATTATGTCGACGGAAGTTCCGTCGCCATATCTGTCGCACAATATGACTTTTTTGTAAAACTCTTTCTCAGTCGCCATTTTCGTCGCCAAATCTATCGTTAATTTTTTCCGTCGCTGAATTCTGTCGTTAATATGAACTTTTTTAGTAGTGGGAGATTTAAATATAGACGGTCTATTCCTTTAAGCACTCGTAAAACAGAGAGACTGCTTCCAAAGGACTATTAAATAAGATGTGAGTTTTTTATTGCCTTATCACCTTACTAAAAAAAAGAAAAATGAAAAAATTGGGGATGTTAAAAAATTAACGAAAATAACTTTTTCTTTTTTATCAATGTCTAAAATATAAAAGATAAAAAAAAGTCAATGATTCTAATGTTGCACCTTATCAAACCCCAAAAAAAACAATCTCTTCGTGTAAAAAAAAATATGCAAAAACTTTAAACGTTCTTTTTATCAATGTCAAAAAATATAACGGATAAAAAAGTAAATGATTCTAACATTATATTGTTTTCTTCGAAATAATAACAATAATAGTAAGAATAACAAAAGTTAAAAAAACCTTATAACAATAACAATAAAAACAACAACAACCGTAGTAATAAAAGTAACAACAACAACAACAACAACAACAACAACAACAACAACAATAATAATAATAATAATAATAATAATAATAATAATACTTCATAATAAACTTTTCTCTTTAAATATGACTATAGTAGGAATAATAATAGTTGAAAAAACTTTATAACAACAACAATAGTAACAGTACTAGTATTCTCAAATATGGTTTTCTCTTTAAATAGTTTTCATAATGGTATTATTATTATCCACTTATAAAGAGAAAAGGGAAAAATATTAAAAACAAAAGATATATAATCCTTTTAGAACAAGGAAAAGATAAAAAAAATAGAAGACAATTGCATAGACCTGACAAAACTGACCCGAGACCCGAAATGACCTGGACCTATACTCGACCCAACATCCGAAATATGCTCACCCGAAAGTAGATCCGAAGCCCAAATTGACCCGAATCGAATCATACTCGATTCAAAATTTTCCACAAAGTTACTTGTTTTTGCATTGCAAGTGTATCGGATAAAAAATTGATTGATTCGAAATCGACTCGAATCGAAATTTACCCAACTCAAACCAAATTGGCCCGAAATATAACCCTATCTAAGTTTAACCCGAAATATGACTCAACTCAAACTTAATTCAATCCGTATCTAAACTGAATGACTCATTTATTAGGTCTACAATTGCAATCATTGGTGTACGTTTTATGAATTCGAAAAGATGTGAAGTGGATGAAAAATAAAAAAAATGAAAGGACATAGGTAAAAGAGGGTGAAGCTTTATCAGGGGCTCGGGGAGTATGGGCTCACCGCATGCCAAAATCAGTCGAAGAAAAACATAATAAAGTATGGTGGATGTATAGGGCAAAAATCAAACACATGCCTTCTAATAAAATACCAGCAAACATGACTGCCGGCACCAGGCATGCACTACAGCCATGGCCATTATTTTAGTGTTCCGAAGCGCAGGTTAGGTCCAAATCAAGAATTTTTTTTTTTTTTTCCTTTTTTTGACAAGGGCCGCCTCTTCCTGCTTTTAATAGAGTCAAAGAAAATATGAAGATAATATAATATGGAAGGAAAGGATTAGCGGCCGAAAATGATAGGGTTATCGAGTAAAATTCTATGTTGCTACGAAATCTTTATATAATAAATGTTAGAATAGGTGAATGCCTCAAAATTCAGGGTTACACATTTCCTTCATTTCTATGCATTCCCGCCCAATTGCTCCAGTGTAGGTTTTCAATTTTGAAGTGCCGCCCATTTCATGCGGAGAAGTGGGGTAACCAACCAATCATCAAAAAAAAAAATTAAAATCACAGTTTCAACTTTGCAACCAAAACTGTTACAAAAAAACAAATTTATTCACCTGTGTAACCCCCCATGTTCCAACCCTGGATACCCCATTCGAGTACAACACATCTAAACCATTAAACTCTCTGCACCGGATTCAACTCATTCTACAGATACCTAAAACACATGACACATAGCCAGATTCATATCCACCTCTCTGCTAGCCGGCTTGCACCTATTCCGTATTGGTGATTATCAGCAGAAGGTACTATCTTTTTACATCGTTCAAACAACAATTCTGCAAACATTCTAATTTGTGTCAACATATTCTTATTAGTGTCTCTTACCAAGACAGACTCGAATCAATAATCGCATGTTGGAGGATTACTGCATGCAATCTTTTCGGTTATGCACGTGATTACAATCATAGTTTATCACAAGGTACCATCTTCTCACTGATAGAGATCTCATTCTCATCGCAGTTCAAACAATTCTATCAACATATTCTGATTTTTGACTTAGTTCAAACAATTCTATCAACATGTTCCGATTTTTGACTTATTATAAGACAGATTGGGATCAATATATACGTGTTGTGGGAATACTGAACAATATGTTCACTTCTATACACCTCATTCTAACCACAGTTTACCCAATTATTCTGTGAACATGTTCATAGGTTTTACCCTTCTTATAACAGATTTTGATCAATAATAATTGCATGTTCAGGACATTTGGATCCAGACAAACTCTGCAATCAATTCACAGTCAGAGGTATGGCACTACCCTTCCCCACCTAATAAAACTTGAAACGTTTAGTACATTAACGTATTCTTACTTTCACACCATCGAATGATTGTTCAGACTAAGAAAACGATAGCAGACTCCCATGTTTATGTTGAGGTACGAATTACAACATCAAGGCAAAATTGAAATTGGTTGTGCAAATTCTAGGTATGTATTACCTTCACCCACATCCAACCATACATGTGTACAAAAATAATTACGCAAATTCTGCCCAAAACCTAGCTAATGCAAATGTAGATGTATCAAATTGGCTACGACAAAATCAAATATAAAATTCTGCCACACAGATGCACATATAGTTTATATGATCGATTACTGCATGTATACATTACCCAAAACAAGAAATTATCTTTTTCAAATTGTTTTTCGTTGTTCGATTATATATAGATTATATATATATATATATATATATATATATATATATATATATAATATATATATATATATATATATATATATATATATATATATCTGTGTGTGTGTGTGTGTGTGTGTGTATGTGTGCATATATACACATATATGTAAATATTTTATATATGTATCTATATAAATATATACACACATATATTTAAGTATTATACATATATATTTATATAAATATATATATAGATATTTATATATGTAAGAATATATATATATATATACATCCCCCATAATCTAAAAATATTTAGAACAAAAAATTAACGACACCTTATTGATTATATAAAGCTTTGGATGATGGTGAAAGAGAGCATGGGGGTGGGACGGAATAAAGTAGTTTTAGGTTCATAAGAAGTGTCATACACGGCACATAACCGCACCTTAAATATTTCAACATCATTTATTTATACGATTACTACATGTATTCTTTACGCCTAAGAAGAAATTACTTATCTTTTTGAAATTGATTTTTGTTGTTCCATTATACATATATAAATGTATTCCTTACTCAAGAAGATTAACAGCTGATGATTGCTACAAAAAACAACAGCACTACCAAATCAGGGCTACCCAGCACCATATTTCCACATACTAAGACCTTGGGTTAGAAACAGATCTCTACCATCAGATCCGCAACGGAGGGGTGGTACGTGTTGAACACACGCCGCCGACGAAGGAGCCTGCTCACTGCCTTCTTCCTCCTTCGTCCTTTCAATCCTCCGAACCCAATCCATGCCGGAAAGTACAACACCAAGACAACGAATGCACATACACCAACGCGCCTCCACCTTAGTGGGGCGTTGGTTGTGTGGGAGGCACCGCTTGGTGGTGTTCTATTTCCTAGGGGGATATGCGAAGGTGGTGGACGAACGGATAACATCACTTGGTCACAGAGATATCAAATACAAGGGAGCTTTAAATAAGTGCCATAAACGAATCTGAATCATGCAAGCCCATACAATTACAAGTGCCACAATCCATCACATTGCATAACATAATATGAAGCATACTCAAGAATATTAAGAACCGAAAATGAACAACTTTGGGTACAAACACTCCTCTACCATCATAATTATTGCCCAGTACGAATTATTAATTACTAGACCTTTGGATGAGGGTGAAAGAGAGCGTAGGGGATAGTGGGAATAAAGTAGTTTTAGGTTCATCATATGTGTCATACAAGCCCAACAAATTGCACCTCAAATATTTAATCATCCATACTCACAAGACAACAACCAGATCACACAAACCAAGAGCGACAGACAAGTAAATTATACATACATACATATGTACATACTGCCCAAAATCGAGATAATGCACATATAGATATATCACAATTCACTAGGACAACAACAACACATGCAAACCTCTGCCCAACACATATGAATAGATTATTTATACGATTACTGCATATATTGTTTACCCATAACCTCTGCCCAACACATATTGTTTACCCATAATAAGATATATCACACATGAGCCACTCTATCACAAATTGTGATATGCATGCATCATCCCTTAATTCAATGCTATATATATATTTTGTACATTTACATACTACTAACAAATACACATACATCAAATTTCTGCATTAGACTATTAAATACAGATGTATTCGATAAATTAAAGTAAAATCAACTAAATAACTACTATATTCAACTGTTAGATAACATTTAAAGGTTCTGTTACTTTTACAAAATGTTCATAGTGAAAGGAAGATATTAGATATTATGGTTAACCTTTTCAAAATTCATTTATCACTTATGTTTAAAATAATGAATTTATAAAATGTACGCACTTTTTACAGATTAAAATTGCTATAGAAAAGAATTAACAATAAAAGATCACACTCCAAACAAGACCCTCCTAGCAGGCACAGGATTTTAATTAATATGTACACATATTCTGTTCAACGTTCTAAAAATTGTTCAATATAAGATTAAAATATTAGTTATTGGCGTTGCAAAAAAAAGGATTAACCTTTTAAATATTCATTTATCACTTACATATAGAATTATGAATTATTAGAAGATTTACATATTACTAACACATGCACATACATCTCTACATATATATATATATATATATATATGTATATATATATATATATATATATATATATATATATATATATATATATATATGCTCATGAATGTCATATATCAAACAAATGGAATACGAAATTAACAATAAAGCTTCATAATAATGTAATTGAATGGATAGTGCAACGGAAAAACTATTTACACTTATTAGCTCCTAACGAAAATATTAAAAAATAAACTAATAGTTGTTTGTACCATAGTTATCAATAAATCAGACAAACTTTCGTAAAATTTTCCATGATTTGCAGATAAATATATGAATAAAACATATACTACACGATTTGCCATCAAATTTCTACGTTATATTATTAGATACAGATGTATTCGATAAATTAAAGTAAAATCAACTGAATAACTACTATATTCAACTATTGGATAACATTTAAAGGTTCTGATACTTTTACAAAATGTTCATAGTGCGAGGAAAATATTAGATATTGTGGTTAACCTTTTCAAAATTCATTTAACATTTACATTTAAAACAATGAATCTTTATACAATGTACGCACTTTTAACAGATTAATATTGCTACAGTATAGAATTAACAATACAAGATCATACTCCAAACAAGACCCTCCTAGCAGACACATGATTTTAATTAATATGTACACATTTTTTGTTCAACGTCATAAAAATTGTTCATTATAAGATTAAAATATTAGTTATTGGCGTTGCAAAAAAAAGGATTAACCTTTTAAATATTCATTTATCACTTACATATAGAATTTTGCATTATTAGAAGATTTACATACTACTAAAACATACACATACATCTCTCTCTCTCTCTCTCTCTCTCTCTCTCTCTCTATGTATATATATATATATATATATGCGCTCATGAATGTCATATATCAAACATATGGAATACAAAATTAACAACAACCACACAAAATTAACACCAAAACATCATACACATTCTGAGAATGTAATTCAATGGATAGTGCAAGGGAAAAACTACTTACACTTAGTAGCTGCTAATGTAATATCTTCAAAAATAAACTAATAGTTTTTGTACCATAGTTATCAATAAATCACAAACTTCCATAAAATTTTCCATGATTTGCAGATAAATATATGAATAAAACATATGCTACTCAATTTGCCATCAAATTTCTACATTATATTATTAGATACATATGTATTAGATAAATTAAAGTAAAATCAACTGAATAACTACTATATTCAACTATTGGATAACATTTAAAGGTTCTGATACTTTTACAAAATGTTCATAGTGCGAGGAAAATATTAGATATTGTGGTTAACCTTTTCAAAATTCATTTAACATTTACATTTAAAACAATGAATCTTTATACAATGTACGCACTTTTAACAGATTAATATTGCTACAGTATAGAATTAACAATACAAGATCATACTCCAAACAAGACCCTCCTAACAGACACATGATTTTAATTAATATGTACACATTTTTTGTTCAACGTCATAAAAATTGTTCATTATAAGATTAAAATATTAGTTATTGGCATTGCAAAAAAAAGGATTAACCTTTTAAATATTCATTTATCACTTACATATAGAATTTTGCATTATTAGAAGATTTACATACTACTAAAACATACACATACATCTCTCTCTCTCTCTCTCTCTCTCTCTCTCTCTGTGTATATATATATATATATATATATATATATATATATGCGCTCATGAATGTCATATATCAAACAGATGGAATACAAAATTAACAACAACCACACAAATTAACACCAAAACATCATACACATTCTGAGAATGTAATTCAATGGATAGTGCAAGGGAAAAACTACTTACACTTAGTAGCTGCTAATGTAATATCTTCAAAAATAAACTAATAGTTTTTGTACCATAATTATCAATAAATCACAAACTTCCGTAAAATTTTCCATGATTTGCAGATAAATATATGAATAAAACATATGCTACTCAATTTGCCATCAAATTTCTACATTATATTATTAGATACATATGTATTAGATAAATTAAAGTAAAATCAACTGAATAACTACTATATTCAACTGTTAGATAACATTTAAAGGTTTTGATACTTCTACAAAATGTTTATAGTGTGAGGAAAATATTAGGTATTGTGGTTAACCTTTTCAAAATTCATTTACCACTTACGTTTAAAACAATGAATTTATAAACTGTACGCACTTTTAACAAATTAAAATTGATATAGAAAATAATTAACAATAAAAGATCATACTCCATACAAGACCCTCCTAGCAGGCACATGATTTTAATTAATATGTACACATATTTGGTTCAACGTTCTACCACATCAAAGTTTTGCAATAGCTATGTTAGAACAAACCAATAGCAAATACACAGAATTCACGTATAATAAATTAAAAGAGGAGGTTCACTTACCCATATCAAGAAATCCGTATCACTCATCACCATCTAACACCCAAGCACCGAAAAAAAAACAAGAACAAACCCATATCAAAAAACCGATTAGTGAAAACCCCAAAAATCCTATTTCAAATCAGAAACAGAGAGAGAAATTTACCGAATTAAGAGATCCAACAACACCTTGCATATCCCAACTGAGAATCCAGTTCAACGCCTAGCCCGCGAATGAGAGAACCATCTCCATTACAAAAAATGTATGCTGTTCGACCCTTATACCTAAAGAACATTTCCCAGACCCCATAACTCCCGATAAACCCCCAAAATCCCACAATACAAACCGTGAACACCCTAGATCTGATATTAACGGTACATGCAATAATATAATATGGCGAAATAATCCAAATCTACAAAAAAAAATTTAATGCATAAAAGGAGGAGAGCTAAAATGACGAGAACGCTAATAAAAACACCGAACCCATCAGATCCGCCATGGAAGGGTGGCGCATGTACCACACGCGCCGTCGACGAACGAGTCTTCCGACTGTCTTCTTCCTCCACCATTTTCCCATAGCACCGATTTGCGCAAATATTGACGAAACATCGACACCCATCCCCAAAATGGCGATGCGTACACCCACGCACCTCTGACTGAGTGACGTGTTGGCAGCGTGGATGG
>JAKOGI010003285.1:0-40000 GCA_029747015.1 Carnegiea gigantea | reverse complement strand
ACGTGTTTCATCCCTTTCTGGATTAAAAGTACTACTTTGTAATAAGAGAGAAGTTCTAGTAGACATTACAAAAAATGTTGTCTATAGGGATGTATTGAACAATTTGTAGCTTATAATTATATCGTACAGTTTATTCATTTCGCTTATTACCTTCTGTCTGTTTGATTATCATAATTTCAATCATAGCATTCTGGTGTTATGTACAGTAATATACCTCCCTCGACAAATACATTATCATCGTTTCTTTATTATCATACCATACTATATACTTTCAATTTTTGTTTCTAGATTACATACATGGAACCTTTAGTACATACTTCTATGCCTATATGCGTCATCAACCCTTGCAATAGATCTGTAACATTGATGGTTTGACTCATGCGAGCAATGTCTGTTCGGCTATATGGGCGACGGACATTATGGAAAGTTATATTCATGGACTACCAGGTATTGTATTATTATGTTCAACGAAGTCCTCATCGTATGCATGTATGACGCTTACGAATGCAGTCTATTTTTTTTTTAGTGTGATGAGATTTTCGGTATCATAGAGGGCAACGCCGATATTACTCGATGGAGATCCTTACTCAGTGCTGGCAAGGTTTACCACATATCCGGACTCTCGGTTGATGCTGCTACAAATGGCGAACGGAATGTGGTCACCAACCTTCACAAATTAGTTTTTACGTCGAGAACGACACTTCTTAGCGTCATTGAAGAATGGCAAGATATTTCGTGCCAGCACCGCCCTCTGTTCGTGTCATTCACAGAGGTCCCTCGACGTATACGGACACCTGATAATGTTGTTGGTACGTATTGTTCACACAATCAGGTTTGGTATCTAAATCTAAGCATGCATGTCTTCTGTACTCTTTGCAATGTTCTTATTCCCTGTTGCTCTACAGACATCATAGGCATGGTAGTAGCTATATATCCTGTGGAACAGGCCAGAGACAGAGGCACCGCACGGCGGGAATTATTACTGTGTGACATGCAGTATGTATTGTAATTAGTTAATGTTTGTTCGTGTTTATTATTACATTTCAATTATATAAAGATTAGTATATACGATACATATGTGTAGGATGCATCCATTGAGACTGACTTTATGGAGAGATTTTGCGGAAGTTGAGGGCACCTATATTCAGCAACATTTGACTGCCGAAAATATACTTCTTGCTTCTAGAGTGCACATTAGACATTATGAAGGTAACTTTATGTCCACTTGATACATTTTCATTCACACAAATTACTAATGTCTATTATTCTAATTGTGTATGTGAGTAATATGTTTTTACTATTGCAATATAACTATAGGAGTATCCGTTTCTACTTTGCCTGTTAGTAGATTACTGATAAACCCAGATATTGAAGCAACAGACGACTTTGAAGTGTGGTATACACAACGCGTAACATTAATTTATGTTCTCTAATTTCATACAACTTATATACACCTGATCTCACATGTGTTACTTTCTATATAGGTACTCTGGGACTTCAGGTGTGATGAAACATTTCGATTTCATGCGTATGAGAACATTACGCATATGCCATCTAGAGAAATTGTTTGCTGCTAAACGGATTAGATTAAATGAATATGCTCATGCGCCAAATGTAAGCTAAACTTTTATTCACCAAATGTTCATTATGCTCACTTACATTCATTCCATATGACATAATTTTGCAATTTTGTTATATCCAGGTTAGATATTACCGGATTTTTGCATATATTGCTGAAATTCACCCGTTACTTTACGACGCTTGCACTACTTGCAACAAAAGTGTCCACACTTATGTATTCGCACTTAATGTACCGTACTGCACATGTCGATCCCCAAGTTCGACTCGAAACAGGTTTGCATCTATGATTCCCTTCTATTTTACGGTCTGTTATGCTTTCCCATATTTATGTTTGCATTAGTGTAACCATTCCTTTCTACTTCAAAAATACAGGTTCATATTCAGAGTTGTGTTACAAGATATCACCGGTTGTAAATAGTTCACTGTTCTTCATGAGGATGCGCGAATTCTTTTACATACGACCGCTACACAGTTGGATATGTATGCAGCACAGGTATTCTTATTGTCACTGCTTATCATGTTCACCCAGGTTATTATCATTGCCTAACCTGTGTTACTATTGTCCCCAATCATATGGTCATCTATCTCTCTATGCGATTACAGATGATTACATCGGAAAACCTTGGGTTTTCATTCTAGAGCTTCCACAACGGCATGAATTGGAAGCTCCTGTCGCCCTTATTGTGCCAGTCAATTGGGAGAAAGATGTCCATTACATACGACGTACTAATGTTAGGTACAGCAGGTACATAATCTGTACATACAAAAATCCCTTCTATCATTATTAATCAAATTATCACTAAATCTTGATTTTTGATTCAGATACAAGAGAAGGAGGTGGATTCTTCATCACTAGCGTCATAACGTAACTTACCATCATTCAATTTAGCGTACTTTGTATCGAGTTCACTACCTAATGTGTCAATCGCACTTACATAGACTTCTCCCACAATAATATAGTTTTCAATTGTTAATCGTATTGTTTACGCACGAGCTTGCTGTATCTTTAATTTTTTTGTCGGGTTTTTTCCTTCTCTTTACTGACTTATAGTATTAATTATTTCCACACTAACTATCCATTTATTCTTTTGATAAGATAGCTATCAAATGTATATTTAAACATGCTCCGTGCTTTTGCACGGCCCCATACTAGTTGATAAAATATGAAGGCGTAGGAAATTAGAAGCTCTATAATGTACTGAATCTGTTCTTATCAAATATAACAGAATTCTGGAGAAGCAAGGAGTTAAATCAATTATTCATATAATTTTTTTCCCTTTTTTAGAAAAAAATAAAGGGGCATTTGAATTGAGTATTTACCTTGAGAAGGTAGTTTGACTAATTGACTTGGGAAATGTAGAGTCCACAGGAGGAGGCCATGGCCTCCTCGTTTCTTGTTTCTTTTTCTTTTTTCCTTTTTTTTGGTGGGAGTTACCTAGAGATAGTCCGCGTGCATGAGGGTCAACGTGGGGGCGCCGAAAAAATTGCGTAGAAAGAGCCCATCAAAGTGGAGGGACGTGGTTTTTCTTTTTAGTTTGCCTTTTTTTTGGTAGTACCTAGAGAGAGTCCATACACGAGCACAGAAATGCGGGGCTACCAATTAGTTATTTAGAGAAACATTAGATTATAGGGATAGAGTTTTTTTTAAAAAAATAAAATAAATCAATGGTGGGTAACTGGGGATTACGGAAGTTGTATTTGATTAATGCCTCACAATGCAAAAACCTCGCAAATTTGTTCTGAGGCGAATATTTGACAATTTTGAAAAGATTGTTATTACAATAATATAGATTTTCTTGAATAACCTATCAAGATAATGTTTTTGCTAAAGATAAGTTCGTTTGAGTAGTTGATGTTTATTTTATTGATATTTTTTCATAATGAGACATAGATTTTGTAATATTATTTGTCAACTGATTTTTTAGGATAATTTTTTTCCGATTAAGAAAAATGAATTTTAAAAATTATTTGATAATGTTTTTACGAAATAACATATTAAGAGAATCAATCTTTGGAATATTTTGTTGAAATCGACCAAAAGTCCAACAACTCAAATTTTGGATAGAATTTTAAAATGCCACATCAAAAATATTTTTTCCTACATGAGAGATTAGCTTTATGAGTTTAATCAGTTAGAGAGATGCAAGAGAGAACATAAAGGAAAATTTTACATTTGGATCCATTGAGATTTGTTGTAATTATTTTTAAAGCCCACAATTTTCAAAAATGGTTTTGAGGCCAGGAATGTTTGGGCACAATAATTTTCAATCCCAATTCCAACATAAAGGTTGTGTTTCTGGCCCAAATGAAGTTGGTGGATTGATTTTCCAAAACTATCAGGGATCATTTTTTTTTTTTAAAATCTCAGTCATTCATATCTCTCGGCTTACTCTATCTCACTCCTTACTGTGTTGTTATTTCACTCGACACTCCAAAGCTTCTCCCTCTCTCTCTTCGCTCATGAAGGCATCAAATTGATAAAACCCTAAGTCATCAATCTCAAGTTTGTGAATTTTGTTCAGATAATTTTTCAAATTTTAACTTCTACTGCAGATCTGTATTTTTTATTCGATTTTCATCAATTTGCTCAAAAATTAGAGGTTTGATTCGATTGCAGGGATTTTAGGGTTTGAGTATGCGATTTTTGATTTTCTTAGGAATTCGGGTGTATTTGCTCAAACTAGACTCAGGTAAGTCACTGACACTATTCTTTCTACTCTTCTCCACTAGGTATCTTTAATGAGGGTTTATGGAGGTAGGTTTGTCAGTCTTCATATCTATATTTTGCTCCTCTTAGGCGCCTTCAGGCTTTCGGGGTCTAGATTTAGCTTTGCAATTTGCTTCCAAATTTTCTCTCCCTTGTAGGGTAATCTTGACACCATGGCCTATAGGGTTTGCCAAAATCAATTAAAGGGGATTATGGATGAGGTCAAAAATCTAGCAAAGCAACAACATTATCAGTCTCATTCAAAAAATAAAAAATTGCATCCTTTTTGATTTCCTGGCACAATGGCGAGCTCTAGAAGACCTAGGTTATCCTTGTTTTTCCAACCACTTAGTCCCTCAAAAGTAAGTTTAAAACTGAGGGTGAGGATGGTAAGGATTACAAAGGAAAATCGAACATCTCTGCTGATGTCTAGTTGTTTACTGCTGGCTTAACGTGCTTATTTTTTGTTTTTGCTACACATTAGTGCGTTATGCTGGTTATGTTGTGTACCCAATTTTGAGACTAGTATGTGTTTGTATGAATGAGATAGCTGATGCTATAAATTTGGTAATTTGCAGTTTTATAGCTAATTGCATGTGTCCATGTATATGGCAGTGTCTCTGATCAGCTGGGAAATTTTGTTAAGTACATAGTACTCTATGAGTATGAGGTGCTTTTACTCAAGGTTGTTCTGTTTCATCTGTTCTTTGATAGTGATACTTGTATTTTTTGTTATGGGATTTTCTAGATGAATGATCAATTAGTGAAAGAAGCTTTGGTTATTGTTGCTGCAAGTGCTTTTTTAGGGGTTGTGACTTTTGCTTAGATACTATGAGAGAAAAGAAGTTGAAACCGAAATTGAAATGCTTCAAATCCCACGTCAACCTCGTGTCAATAGAGATACTCATAGAGAAAATTACATCAATAGTATGTTATTATGTAGGGATAGACATTGTATTAACCAAATTTGAATGAGTCCTATGGCCTTTTATAGATTGTGTGAAGCTCCTGAAGGGAAGGGACTTCTCACAAGCACTCTGAATATGAGTGTTAAAGAGTAGGTTTTGATGTTTCTACAACTAGTAGGTTATAATGAGAGGTTTAGGGTGATGGGAGGAAGATTTCTTGCTCCACTTGGAGCATTCATTCTTATTTTCACACAGTTCTTCAAGCTATACTAAAGTTGTATCCAGAGTTTGTTAACCCTCCTAACTCCTCTATCCCTTTGAAGATTATCAACAACTCTAGATTTTATCCATGGTTTGAGGATTGCGTAGGACTTTAGATGAGACCCATGTACGTGCATCTATACCTGTTGGAGACTAAGATAGATATAGGAATAGAAATGTGGGCTTGTCTCAAACTTTATTGGCAGTCGTATCTTTTGATGATATAAAGTTTACATACATGTTAGCTAGATGGGAAGGATCGTCACAAGATTCTAGAGTGTTGAATGATGCACTGGTAAGAGGATTTCAAGTTCCAGAAGATAGGAACTGGTAACGTCTATGTTTGTTTATTTCCCCCTATTTGAATATACTATGAAGATTCTAATCAAACTTTTAACCTCTTATAGGAAAATACCTTTTGCTTGATTCTGGTTATGCCCTTTGGAAAGGCTTTCTTCCCCCATAGAAGAAAGTTTACTACCATCCAAAAGAGTTTGATGAGAATTCCCCTCCAACTATAGAGTTATTCAATTTGCACCACTCTTCTTTGAGAATAACCATACAGAGAGAATTTGGTGTCTTGAAAAAGCCATTTCGTGTGCTAGATGCGTAGCCATTTTGGGATTTTCAAAAACAAGTAGATGTTGTCCTTGTCTGTTGCGTGTTACACAATTTTCTAAGGGGCACTGATCCAAATGACCAAATTATGAGAGAAGTGGTTCTAGAATTCTCATCTGATACTCACAGATAAAGAATGTCTCAAAGAGAAGAGAGAGAAGAAAATCAAGCTTGGAAAGCAAAAAGTGATGCTATAGCAAATACAGTGTGGCACGATTATCAAGCTTATGAAGTTTCCTAGTTGTGAGAAAGTTCAATAATAGGGAAGATGAAAAGTAGATAGACAGTCCTACCTTAACGTATAATTTGAATATGTAATACTCATCTTGATTCTTATTAAAAACTGTCCCACCTTGACTTACTCATATCAAGGTTATTGAGGTTCTAATTACTGCAATTGTTTGGGTCTTAAATTGAACCTATCTTGGCTAATTTGTCCATAATGTATTTTGAGATATATACTATATTTTAGGTTATAAATTGAACCATTTTTGCCAGGTATTAATGTGCTGGTTACTATAATTGAATTGAAGAAAAAATTAATAATTTTTATTGCTGACATGTTCTACAATTACTATATGGATGCAGTTTTGCTAATTGTTTTCCCTATTGTTGCTCTTTCTTATTATTATGTTCTGCCATAAGGTTTATTGTATTAGCAAATCTTGTTATTGCACGACCCAAAAAATCCTCTTCAAACCCTTTGGTTTTCATCACCTGTTGATAAAGACGGTTAACATCGAGCTTAGATTTAGATATCTTTTGTAGAGTTATAGTGACTTCTCCTATTTGGGTGGAGATATTTTGACGTGTCAATTCATCATCATGTGTTCTCTTTCGACTTTTTCTTGATTCCAATGGTGCACTTGAAGTCGATTGTTTATTACTGTCTTTCACAAACTCATGGTCACCATCGCCTTTCTTTTCAAAATTTATCGCATTTCCATGTGAGTGTATCTCAACATCATCAAATGACTTGGCACCACTTTCTTGAGCGACATCCTTTCCAACCACAACAGTCATTTCATCATACATATCAATTTTTCTATTTAGATACTTCTCATGAGTTAGATTATTATGTTAAAAAGAAACATATTAGCCTAGTAGCCTGTTAAAAAGAATAAGTAATGTGAATGAAGCACAAACTATAAGCAGCATTTTAGAACTATTATTTCCTCTCATGAACAATTCCAAATGGAGCCCCTAACCTAAAAACACATTAAATGTTTTAAGAAACTGATCACTATTCCCTTCAAATACGATCTAGCATTATGAACATTAGCACACCATAGAACCTCCCTATTTCATTGAGTCCTTTGGCATCCATCCATTTGATCACAAGTTCACAACAACTAAATGCAGTCAAAGTTTCCTCCCAAAAAAAAGGAATTGCTTAAATAATTACATACAAACAGTGAACTGCATTACATATAAACACTCAGATAGAAACCAAAACCATAGGCATTACGTAACGGCAGGGGCACCCATGCTTCATCCAGCTCCATGACATTAATAGATTACAATCATCAAGAGGTAATACCCCATAGAAGACAAAGAAAATCGTAAATGGTGAACTGCATTACATATCTCAGTATATGTGTTGTACACAGTAGGTGATATAGTGATCATCTTTAGTATCCCACCCAAAATCAAATTGTTTGTCTATAAGTTTAGATATGACAACCCATGCATTTTTCACTGTCTTCAAATGATTGTCTATGTGCTCAGGCAAGCATTTGACTTTAAACTTCTTTGATATGGCATTTGCCACTGCAACAAAGGAGGAAGATTTGAAAGATTTGTTCGGTCGATTCCCCTTTTGAACTTCATTGGCCAAAAAAGTCAACAGTTCCTTTGCCATGTTGGGAGAGTCATGCCCCTTTTTGTGCCGATAAATGACTCGTGCCACACAAATAGTCAATAAATAAACAAAATAGTAATGAGAATAAATTGTTTGCTCCAACACCTCTATTCGAGTGAGTGTGAGATAGGGAGTGTTTAGTGTCTAAGATTCTATATGGACCTCGAATATGTGCGCAATTGGAGTTTTGAAAAAAGAAAAAAGAGAGAGAGAGAGAGAGAGAGAGAGAGAGAGAGAGAGAGAGAGAGAAGAATTGCAAGACAAGTTTAGAATCAATTTCAAAGAGTTATTCCTTCTAGTCCAATTGTCTCTATAGCCATATCGTACTTCGATTTTTATATCATAAACTTTATAGACCTCTTCATCGGTATATACATGCTTAAAAAAGATGGATGATTATTACTCTGGTTACTTCATTAAAGAAATATTGTGAGGCTGATGAAGCAACACTCTGATGGCAGTTGGATGTTTAGTAGTTATTCACTTGTTGGAAGGAAAACTAATTAATTTTGAATGAAATTGTTTTTTTGAAGCAAACTAATACGTAATGTAAATTTCATATTTTGAGTATGACTTTATGAGAAAGAAGGTTAATTTTTAGGTCGAGTCTTAGAATACTTTGTACGAGGACGTCCAAATTCTAAGTGTGGGGGAATTTGTTAAGTCATAATTTATGCATGTTTTTAATAATATTTTAATAATATTTTATATATTATTTTGTATAATTTGCTTTATTTTATATATTTTTAGGTTAAGTATTAATAAAGAAAGAGGAGAATTGAAGATGTCGAAGTTCGGGTTTAATTGAAGGATTCCAGCGGAAGTATCAAGTCGGTCCAAAACTAATGATTCATGAAAAATATATTTTCATAAAGATTTATTTGGCTTGAATTATAAGAGTACTACTTCTAATTGAAGAAAAATTAGAAGACTTAGAAAAGAAGGAATCCAAGAAAGGAAACCTTAGTAGAATAATACTAAAAAGACAAGCCTACCTCCTCTTCTCTAATTTATGTCACGAACCCCTTCGCCTCCACACAGAAGCAGCATCATCACGTTCAGCCTCCTACTGCTCTCACCCCCCTCAGGCATCACACATCAGGATCCTTCTTCATATATCATCCTCCATCATCATATCTCATCTTACCACCTATCTCCCACTTGCCTACTTTGATAAATCATCAATCATCATCATTTCCTATCTATCATAATCTTCATCATCATTGACTGTCATCATCCTCACAGCCAAGTAACATTGTTCTGTTACTATTTTTTTATTTTGATTTTATTTTGATTTTATTTTATTTTTAGTTTACTTTAGTGTTAAAGATGAATTCTTTGGATGATTTGTGTAATTTAAGTTCTAATATGAGTGAGTAATTTTCTTATACTTAATATAATCTATTTGAAGTCATGCTAAATTAATTATTTTGAAACAAAATTTATACTTTGTTGTCTAATTGATTTTTATTCCAGGATCTATACTGATTTGTATTTATTATTTACGATATTTGTTTTAGATTAATTAGAATGCATGCTACTTAGTTTAATATAAATTCATATGATAGTTTAAAATGTTTTAGTACGTAAAAGTTATAATCTTTTAGGCATAATTATCACCCTAATTGATTGAAGATGGTTCAAACTCATCTCTTTTAATTAGGTAATCATTATAGATCTTTATTAAATCAATTTACTGGTAAATTATACTGGTTACAAGGTGTTAGATGATGTTTTTAATACTTAATGTTCTAGTTTGATTAAATTCTTGTGCTGGTGCAAGAGTTATCAAAACTAGTAGGGTTTATATTAAAGATGGACTTAAATAAACTATACTATAAGGAAAAATAGGGATGATCCGCTGGTGGGTGCCTTCTACAGTCTATGTCATGGATAAATCGATTTGGGTGTTGATGATAAATATTAATGTGCATGGTGGATATAGATTATGCTAAGTGTTTTTCATAAATTTGGTATCTTTAATAATTATTTGTTGCTTTTTAGTTAGTTTCTTTAGTTTATGAATTTTAATTCTTAAATCTACAGATAATAACATCAATTTCGTTTACCCCCCTCCCCCCAAGAGTAGTCTTTTAGGAGTGCCTTGATAATTTAAATCAGTTATATTTTGATTTTTAGTGTGTTTTAATTTGCAAATTTATTTTCTATTCTATTTTGTCATTATCTACCGGTTGGTTAGAAATTAGTTTAAAAATAATTTCTTTTGTGTTTTTTTGTATTTTAATCCAGTTTAGGGTTTAGAAAATATTCTAATTTGCTACTATTTAATTTCAGAATTTTTTGGAAATTATTTGATAACTTTTCAGAATTATTTCGTAAATTGAATACATATAGGTTTTCAGTTTAAATAAATCTGAAAATTACATTTTTAATTTTTAATTTTGATTTTTAGGGTTTTGTTAAGTTTAGAAAGTTATATTATACAATTTGGGTAAATCTATTATTTATTTTTGTATTTAATTAAGTGCAGTTTATTATTTTTCTAATTTCAGATATTATTTTCTGTTTGAATTTTCTGAATTTATCTTCTATTTTATTTTTCTAAAATTAATTAAATATCATTATGGGAATATAAATTTATGAATTTGTAGAATATTAATTGATATTATTTTCTGTGAATTTTGATATTAATTTTCTATTTGTTACTTTATGTTTTAATTTTTAGTTTAAAATTATGTTGTTAGTTTTTTTTTTCCAGAATATTTAGGTTAGGTATTTACTATTTTTATTTTCAGAATTAGGCTTAGAATATTTAGTAATATTAGCAAGTAATTTTCTAGATTTTTACTTGATTAATTTGACTTGTCTTAGCAATTTAAAGAAGTAAAATATATTAGAGTAGTAAATTTAATTAGATTTAAACTAGCTTACTATTATAAATCTTTTCTCGTGAGATCGATTCCTACTTTTCTATGCTATAAATTTTATTTATAAATCAAAGTAGTAGTTTAATTTATAACTCTACGACAAGCTTTATAAAGGGGCAGAACTAATGGAGAAGGCAGGCGGGGTAGGGGAGAGGGGAATTCGAGTCAAGGCCTAAGCAAGCAAATATGATGATTGATTTAACCCAAATCAGCATACTTCAAAGCAAACAAAACAAAACCGAAATCAACATTTAACTAATTCAAAACCGGGAAATCAGAAATCAGAACAGCCATGGGGAGGAGAGTATTGGATTTTTTCAAGTAGCATTCAAACAGTACCGAAACAAGGAGAAGGGGAAATTTGCAACTAATCGAACTCAAACCTGCAACCTTTCAAAGCAAAAATTTGGAATTCAACCAATCTTGCAAATAAACTAACTGTCTGATGCCAGTAAAAACAGAGGTCTAAAGTATAGCAACCAAAACAGAGGAGACACAGAGCTCCCGAGCTTCAACAACACATGAACCCCGAATGAAAATACACCAAAAACACATGAAACCTAGAATTGGTTCGACAACACATGAAGAATCATTACTTTCCACTCCAAATTAACACACCAACCTTTAAATACATGAAAATTGCAAGCTAGAAACTAAATCTAAAATTGAAATTGAAGTAGAGAAATTGAAACTAGAACCCTAAAACCCAAAACCATAAATACCTAAAAACTGAAATTGAAACTGAAGTTACGAGTCTAAAAACTTAATTCAAACCTAAAACCCTAAAACTAAACCGAGATTAGTACTAGCTTCCCTTCAGAATGCGTCGTAACCTCGATTTATAGCCTCTCCTCTTCTCATCTTCACCGTCGATCTGGGGATTGAGGTGGACGGTCCTGATGATTATGGCTGGCAGTTCACATGGCTGGTGATGCGTGTGATGCTGCTTGCGTTCGTGGATGGTGGAAGTGATGGTAAAGATGGATGCTGATGAGGGATGATGCTGGTGTTGATTTTTGTCAAGGAAGAAGGAGAATAAAGACAGAACCAGGGGTTATCGGGGGGTCTAGGTTGAGTGAGAGCCGAGAGAGAAAAAAGAGAAGGCAAGGGATAAGGGGGGGGGGGGGGGGGGGTTGAATGGGCACGTGCTTGTCACGGGAGGGCTGGGTAGATTTTAGGTTTTTTTAATTATTTTTGTCTTTATTTCTTATGGGTTATAAGAGAGAATGGGATGAAGACTTTTTAGTTGGGTTTAAATCAATTGTAGCCTAATTTTTTATTTTCGGTATCTCTTCATCTTTTTCATACTTTTTTCGATTTATTCAATTCCTACGAAAATAAATCAAAATAAAATAAAAATTTAAAAATATAATTATTATGAGCATAAATTAGATATAAAGGTATTGTAAAAATATCTTATTTTTGACGCAAACGCCCCCCTCTCTCTCTCTTTCTCTCTCTCTAAATTTCAGCAGTTATCTTTAATTGTTTTTTTTTTTCCTTTAATTTGTGCAAGTGCCAGCTACCACTTTACTAT
Source organism: Carnegiea gigantea (assembly GCA_029747015.1). Taxonomy (NCBI): domain Eukaryota; kingdom Viridiplantae; phylum Streptophyta; class Magnoliopsida; order Caryophyllales; family Cactaceae; genus Carnegiea; species Carnegiea gigantea. Next base: position 27,639 of record JAKOGI010003285.1, on the reverse strand, counting down.
ATACTTCTTTCTCACTCTTCGAGAAATGACTTTTCATTTGTTCTCTCCTCTATGATTTTGATGTATTCTTTCCTTCATTTGTCATATTTCCATGTCAAAAATGTGATTTTGCAATAAATTGTTCTCTGTTATAGTTTTTGTTGGTTTAGTTGAATTTCATTGGTCATTTGCAAATCTGTCATGTTCAAATTTTACTGATTTGAAAAGTTTTCTTTTTGGCGCTGGAGAGACTTGAAATGAGGAAGATGGATTGTAGTGAAAATCAAGAAAAAGTGTTCAGCCTTCGGTCATTTTTATGAGCTTTCTTTGAGCATTGTCAATATGGGCGCTGAACATTCGAAGTTAAACTATTGAATATTAAGGTATAATATTGAGCTTTCAGGATATTGGAATCAAGCATTCACGGCTTGGGCCATCCGGCTGTTAAGTACAGTCACTGATGATATTAATCGTTCAAGCTATTAAGGAAAGGTTGTTGAGCATTTAGAGTTCGGTTGTGCTGGTAGTCAACATAAAACATTAAAATTGCAACATACAAGAAGTCAATACAATATATGGGCATCCATTCTCAAACCTCATAAAAATTAATTACCTAGTCAATATGTCCAGGGAGTGACAATTATATCATAACTATCAAAGAGGGAAGGAGGGAAGTTGTTTGTGCTAAGAAGCATTGATTTAAATACCAAAAGCATGGACTAGCTACAATTGATTATCATTTTCATGATTCTTATTTATCCACAAAAATTTATAGTTTGATCAGTTAGAGAAATTGAGGAGAGATAGAGGAGTGATATTTGGTGTAGGGAATCTGATAATCTTTCAATACAACTGAATTAGATCATCATTTTAATCATTTTTGTTTTATTGATTGAATTATCTTTTTTTTTTTTCAATTTGATCAAAAAAATCTACTTTTTTCAATTGAATTTATATAACTAGTCAAGATAATATTTTAGGTAATCATATAATCGTTTTAGCTTCATCCATTGCACTTGAATTAATATGACTCGTTAAGATAGTATTTTAATTATTTGGCATGATGGTGCGCAATGCTAGGGAATAAGATCCAATAGTTAGAGATTTCTAATTTATTATAGAGCAAAAAAATTTCAAGTAAAAAAATACATTACTTTTATATAATAGTATAGATCAGGGTAATTCTTAAATACTTCATGAATTACTATCAAAATCCGTAAAAACCTTAGTTTGGAATGCTCAAATTAGGACATGGAAAGTTTTCTTATTTTGAATTAAAAAATATTTATTCATATCATTTAGAAAAGGAGAAAAAAAATATGTGCAATGCTAAATTTTTTGTGCTAGGCTTAGTGAAAGAAGACCCGATTCTTAAAATTGGGAGTCTGATCCAAATTCTTGTTTTACTCAAACTTCCCATGTGAAGGTTGTCATATTACTTATGGTGTTCAATGATTTAGTCATCTTAGAGCAAGATCTTATCACATTAGATAAATATGTCTACATTTCATAGCAAAATATAAATGTATTTATAGTTCAGAGAAAAATTATATATTTATATATATCTTCTTTCTCATACTGTATTATTAGAAATAGCAATGTATGCGAAAAGTTAAATGGTTAATGTGTATGAAAATACATTTGGTAGATTTACGACTTCATGGTATTTGTATCTTTTTTAAATTGAATTTAAACTATCGATGTTGCATGATACATAAACATTTGATAAATTTTCCTTTGCCTCCCACCGCCAAAAAAAAAAAAAATTAAATTTGAGGGCCCATGAAAAATTTTATCATAGGACTTGGCATACAGTGCTAAATAGGTCAAACTCTTTTGATTATATAGAGCTGATGTCGTCATTTCAGTTTCATTACTAAAATGTTATCGTTTTAGAAGTGGGCCATAATTTGTTTATTATGCCCGTTGCTTAGCCTATGATGCTACATATGCCTTATTTTTATGCAGAACTGTTACCTAGGCCTCGGCTTATCTAGCTATTTAGGTAGGCCACTATTCACCATCAATCCTTCACTTATCAGAAATTATATTGTCCATCCGATTGTATAAATATAATTATACAATTGGACCCACAAATTGCCCCCACGTACAAAATACAAAGAAAATCATCGAATTTCGGCTCACCAAAAATGCCCTATAGCTCACTAAAATATACTGCTGTGCATCCAGTTTCGCTCAATAAAAATAATGTATAGCTCACTAAAATATTTTAGTGAGCTATGATACAGTTTTAGTGAGCTAATACGTATTTTTAGTGAGCAGACATACCGAAACTAATATATCTTATGTACCCAAGTTTCACTTAGTAAAAATACTATATAACTTATTAAATGTGCTATTATACTAAACAAGTGTTATTGTGAATCTGAAACTCACTAAACTATATTCTAATTGTCTATATTTTTTTTAGTGAGTTATCATATTTATTTACTGAGCTGGTATATCATACAACTTAGTTGTATAGAACCAATTGTACAATCGAATTTCAGCTCACTATAGCTCACTACAATACTTAGTGAGCTGAAATACAGTTTTAATGAGCTAATACATACTTTTAGTGAGTAGATAAATCAAACCAATGCATCTCATGTATCCTAGGTTTCACTTAGTAAAAATACTATGTAACTTATTAAAATGTGCTATTGTGCTAAAAAAAGTATTATTGTGCATCTGAAACTCACTAATCTATATTCTAGTTGTCTATATTTTTTTAGTGAGATATGACATATGTTAGTGAGTTATGGCATATATTTAGTGAGCTATAACATATATTTAGTGAGTTGGATTATATTTAATAAATTCACTACATTTCTATTATACTCACAAAATATAATACAAACACCCTTATGCTATAGTAAAAAATAATTGAGTTGTAACATAATCCAAGTACTTCACAATATTATTTGCTGGCCATCTATACTATTCTTTTTAGTGAACTATGCTATTTATTTAGTAAGACATAATAGATATTTGGTGAGTTATAAAATATATTTTGTAACCAATATGATTTAGCGTGGAATACTAATCATTCATAATAAAAAATAAGTGAACAAACAATTTTAGTTAGCGCATATACTTTTTTGTTCATATTCTAAAGTATGATATATTTGTCTTTTAATGAGCTATGACTTATATTTAGTGAGTTATGACATACTTTTAGTGAGTTGGATTATATTTGTATTATACTAACTAAATATGTATAATATAAATGCGCTTATGTCATAATAAAAGATAATATAAATATTTCTTACTAATATTCTATTGCTCATTAAATATATTATATAGCTTACGAATGCATTGTTGCCTTTTGAAAAATCAGAAGGATTACACAAAATTATAATATAATAATCAACATCAACAGCCTCAGCAATAGAACGATTTAATGTAGATATGAAAAATAACGTATCATCTGCAAAAACAACATAATTTTTGTGGTGAGTTATAATGCATAATTGGTGAGTACAATCTTCATTCTAGTAAGCCAAACGCTTGTATTAGTGAACAGAAATACTATGTACTGCAAGACAACATATTTTTTAGAGTGAGCTATTATTTTCCCTATTAGGTACCAGATTGATTATAGTGATTATATTTGATGAGCAGATGACTGATTTATGATTGTTGAGCACAAGCTCAATACAAGTGAGCTAAATGTATTTCTTTAGTGAGCCAACGACTATGTTTAGTGAGCACATAACTCATATTGGTGAGCTGTTGTTTCTCATATGTACATAGCAACAATAAAAATATCATCTGGAAAAACAACCATAACATTTGTGATAAGGTATAATGCAACATCAGTGAGCACACAGGTCAATCCTAATGAGCCAAACGTTTCTTTTAGTGAACAAAAAACTGCTCTGTAGTATAGGACAACATATTTTTTTTATAGTGAGTTAAATGTATACCTCTAGTGAGCCAACGACTATATTTAGTGAGCACATAACTCATAATAGTGAGCTATCATTTTTCGTATGTCACAAATCAAAATTTACATAGAATGAATACAATCCAGTTCGAAAATCTCAAAATTAACTTGTCAAAATGCAACATTAACGAACATAACTTCCAATCCCGAAAACAAAAATAGAGATCGAGAAAACGTCATCAAACTTGACGAACAATTCCGTTTGATGATGATTCAACATTAATAGCGACGTCAAGATTAAATCCAACCATTCAATAATTGCTGAACACTAAAGCAATCGAAGAAGCGAAGAGTAATCGAATAATGGGGAGAATGAAAACTGCGATTTCAAAAAATTGAGGAGTATGAATTTTTTTTTTTAAAAAAAAGGGTCAGGCTTAGTAGTTGGAAGAATAAAACTGTTGTTGGTGGACCCGGATGGATAATTGAATTGTCCACCCAATTGTACGTAATAATTTACCTTCACTTATATTTTATACATTTAGAATGTAGGAATTAACGATTGGTGTGGTGGTCTGTTGTCATCCAGAATCATTGATCATTGGCAGATGTCGCATGAGATCCTGGGTTTGATGCAACACCCATGACTTTTCCTCCATCTTCATCATAAATTTATTGCTGCCATTTGATCTTATTTTATTTTTAGGTATGCATTAACACTGTTTGTCTTCTTTTTTTTTTAAAGATTTTTCTTTCCTCTTGACTATGCAATACTATATTTTGTATTTTTTATCCACATCTTATTAGTTTTTCTCCCTACTTATAATGTATCTCGCATAATATTGTCTTGTTGAAAAAATAGAAGACATTTTTTTGATTAAAAAAATTATAATACATTTTAAAAAAAGGTTAGACCATAAAAAATGCCCACATAAAAGTTCTAACAAAAACAAAATTCATAATAGTTTCATTTACGTATTGAAACTTTTTATAATACTATCTTTTTTATTAATTCATTCGTATTGTTTTATATCAACATTTGTTTGGTATTTTCATGTATAAGTAATATAGCTGGTTCTCTAAATATTACAGAAAACTTAGTTAAAGTACATGGAGCATTTTGCTTTTCAGTAGAAAAGATTTTAATTACTTGTTTGTAGATTGATATTGAATTAGTTTATTTGACAAGTATTTACTTGGTCTATACCCACGCAATAGTCTTTTGGTTAGTGTTAATAGTTGATTTGTAAATGTTAATAAGCATTTATTTGGTGTACACATATAAGTATTTTAATTATTGACATATAAGCATCTTTTATCATTCATGTAACAATAAGCTATGTTGAACCGGATAATAGGTTAATAAATTTCTTATGAGGCAATGATTAAAAATAGAGTTTTTGAAATATAATAATCCCAACTTATACGGATAGTGGAAGATAATAATATAAACTTAAGAGATCCTTGCCAGCGAGCTATACTTTTACAGGGTGCAATTTTGATATACCACCACCTAGTCCGACTCGTCAGGAGTGTGATGTGGCGGTGGTTGATGTCTATGTATAATTAAGAAGTGAACCACAAAAAAAGAAAAATATGATGTTGACCATGTTTATCCAACTAAGCTCAATTGACCCATTTAATTTTAAACACGTTAGTGCAATCTCTCTCGTAACTTCTTCCTCAGTCTCCCTCCTTTGCTAGTCTCTCTCCTTGCTCAATCTCTCTCGTAGCTCTTTCTTTCTCCTCTTCAAAGAAAAGGCTCGATTTTCTTAAGAATGAAGAAAACAAAAACCCTAATTCGGTCTCGCTACAAAGAAGTGAAGATGTCTAGCATACATACAAGTATTGCTGGGTCGTCAAATTCTGGGAAGACGTCAAACTCAAGCAGCCAATGCCCAAATCTAGGTACAGTGAAGTGTTTTCATGACATATATGTTATCTATCAAACTTATCGAAGGCCCTCAAATAAGGGGAGAAAGTTTTTTAGGTGTCAATTGTGAAAGGTACGTAATATGAAATCAGGGTTTAAATATTATTGGCTTGATTTTGTAATTGAAGAAATTAAGGTTTAATGACTGCGTGTAGTTTGCAATTGATGAATCATTTGTATATATTTGTAGGTTAATGAAGATTGTGAGTTTTTCAAATGGGATGAAGAGAATGCTATGAAAACTAATGAGCTGCAAATGTTAAACGATGATAATGCAAAATTGAGAAGCAAAATTGTGAAGGAGAAGCAAAAGAGGAGAAGAGTTGAAGAAATAAAGGCAGTCAATGAAAGAAGAACTCATGGCACTAAAACTTAAAGCTTTAAACAACCAGGAGTGGCACAAAATATGGATGTATTGGGTTATTTTCTTACCTATGGTAGTTTTGGTAAGGCAAAACTAATGATATGGTTCGGGTAGATGTAAGGAGTGGATGTTGAAGCTTTGTAACTATTTATGGGGGTAGATGAATGTGGTTGAATTATTTGTTACTTTTTATGAGGGCAGATGTAAATTGTATTTTATATTGAATGAATGAAATCAATAAAACAAATTGTTCTATTTGTTAGTGGTAGTTAAATGTGGTTAAATTGTTTGCTACAAAAACAAATGATCCAAAATAGCCATTCTAATATCAAGCTTGGTGGGATTTCCTTGGCAGTTTTAGGGTGTGTCAATTTGAGCAACGAATGAGCTACATATGTTTAAACACCAATTGTGCTTGTTGGCCCATCAAGCCTACCCTTTTGACAACATTCTTCACCATTACTTCTTATGTTGCTAATTGGGCCCAAATTTGACTGTTGTGTGGTCCTGGAAGGGCAAGGTAAAGCTGGCATCTCAGGGACCATTACATTAACAACATCCATCCTATACACTAAATACACAACTAATCTTCTATGAATTGCAGTAGTAGCAGCCATATCTAATAATTCAAAATCATTATGACAAGTCATCAAGTCCTCTCTCAAACTCATATCAGGTATTAGATGGTAAAATTCTTTCACATTGGTAAACCCAATATCTTTAGTAATTCCAATTATCTCAAATGTAGACAATCTATCTATGTCCATAGGCTTAATCTTAGACACTCAACCTCCAACATATTCCACCTCAACACCATCCACAAATTCGCCCCCGATGAATCTCTACAATTATGTCATCATCACCCATTTTTCTTAATTACACTGATAAAAAAACAAATCAAAGCTACATGTATTAGGTCAACATTTACATATACAGACAGATTAAACAACCTTAACCCATGATCAATCAAACAATAACCAATTACAAATTGTATCCAACTACTTAATTATAGTAAGCTGCACCTATGACACTTGAACTAATCACAATTAAGCACAAAACACTTACCTTTACACGCTTCAATCGAAAAACTGGGAATGCTTCTTTTCCACCTTCTCCTCCAATTTCCTTGTTGATTTTGCCAACAACTACCTTCCAATTACAGTTTAGAAGCAACAGAGGATGACAAGAAATTCAATTTGCTCTCAGTCCACAACACTCCAACCCTAGGATTTTCACTTTTTCGATTAATTTTGAAATTTTGGTGAGAGAGAACGACAAACTTAATGAAGTTTACTTTTTGCAGATTTTAATTACATGGAGTGGGAAAGTTGAGGTTGGGGGATGGGGAAAGGTTCATTTCAAGAGGAGAGATATTAAGCAAGGAGAGAGATCGAAAAAGGAGGGAAACTGTGTGCACCGATGTATTTAAATTAAACGGGTCAACTGAGCTTAGTTAGATAAATGAGGTCAAAAATCAACTTTTTTTATTCGCTTTTTAATTACATATAGACATGAACCACTGCCACGTCACCTTTCCGACAAATCAGACTCAGTGGTGGTATACTAGAATTAAATCCCTTCAAAGTACAGTTCACTGACAAGGATTTCTTAAGTTCAGCTTATTATCTTCCACTACCCTATAAGTTGAGATTATTATATTCCAAAAATCCTTAAAAATATTAAAAAGTAACTCATGGTAAGAAATTAGGAATTGGCAAAACATGTTTATATTACTTGTGTAGATAAGCATTTGGCAGCTTACAAATGCGTGAAGTCATCAATAAAGTCCATGTCAAATTGTCTTTAGACATCATAAACATTTTAATTTTGTACATCAATAAGCATTCATGTGGTAGCTAGATGAGCATTTGCTTAGTACAATGAGAAGCATTAGCTTCATATTTGGATTAGGATTTATTTAGTTGATAAGCATTTAGCCGCTGTAGGAAACATTTTGTTAATATGTAGATAAAATAATTAGTTGTTTATAAATAGGCATTGAGTTAATTTATTTTCATAAGCATTTATTTGGTGTATATGCATGCATTCTTACTTGAGATAAGCCTTTTGATTAGTCTTTACATTTGATTTATAAATGTTGAGAAGCATTTATATTATCTGTAGAGATAATCACTTTAGTTATTGACATACAAGTAGGGCTAAGTAAAACTGGCTACCCAGTTCCGGACCTAGATTCAGACCCGGTTCGGAGCCGTCGGGTTTGTACCCGGACTCGGTTGACCTGGGCTTGGGATTGGTTCTGAAATCTTGGAACCCATTGCAACTGGGTGTGGTGCTGGGTTCTAAAAACTCGGAACTGGAACCAGATCCGTTACCTGGTTATCTGTTGACAATAACGTGTTGTTCTTCCGATACCGTCATAATTTCCGGCTATGCGTTGATATTACTAAATCTTTTTGTTAATGTATAATACCACGAGAAACTTTTTTTAAAAAAAATACTTGGATGAAATGAAATGCTATTTATTAGCTAACCTATTGGATTATAATGCATGGTAAACATCTAGATGCTACTCTATTAAATTTGATTTTGAACGAACGATTAGCTAGCTTGTTCGGTATATTAGTCTTTTCACAAAGTCACAACCATAAGTCAAAATTTTAAATAAAATGAAATAAAACAAAATAGGACAGAATTAGAAACTAGGTATCCGGTTCTGAACCCGATTCCAACTACTTTCGGAACCCATTCCGAAAATCCTAGACCTGATTCCAACCAGGATAGGGACCAGTTCCGTAAAAATGCATCGGAAATCCGGTCCTGCTCAGCCTTACATACAAGCATATTTTTGGATTATTCATAAAACAACAGTAATGTACATTAAATGGGATCACTTATAAATTTTGATGATGTAATTATTTCGTCCCCTCCAAGGAACAATGCCTCTTCTGTTCGATCCTTCAGATAACTTCTTTTTTTTTTTTTTTTTGGGGGGGGGGGAACATTTGTTTGCTTCGTTTTTTTAATTAATTGTTGGTAATCTAAATTTGCTTTTTCCCCCTTGTTATTCTTCCTACAGCAAAATGCTTTTCTTTTTTTAGATGGGTAAATTTTTATATGCACACACACAATTAGGGTGAATCGAAACCCAATAATTTTTAAAAAATTAATTATTTTACCACTATGCTACCTGCAAAGGTATGGAAAAAAAATGCTTTTCTTAACACATCTAGGTTTCGGGGGTGTTTGATAACAACAGTTTTTTGGAAAAAAAATAGCTGTTTGGGAGGATTTTGGATATTTTGACCAAGTCAAACAGTTAAAGAGTGTTTGGTAAAGAGTTGTTTGCATTAGCTGTTTGGCTCTAAAAAACTCTTTTTGAAAAAACTATTCCTATTAGCCTTTGGAGAAGAGTTTTTTGTGAAAATGACATAATTGTCCATAAGTTTAGAAAAATTATACACATCTTATTAAAAACTAATTCATAAATAAGGGCATAAATAAAATTTTATCAACATATTTTTTAAAAATAGCTAATTTTTACCAAACACTTTTTCTAAAAACAGTTAATTCAAATAGCTAATATAAACAGCTAATTCAAACAGCTAATAGCTCACAGCTAATACAAACAACTAATAGCTAACAGCTAACAGCTGTTTACCAAACAGGGCCTCATCTCTTTTTCCCGATTGTATTATGGTTCTCTATTTTAGTTCTGTTTTTCTTTTTTCATTTTCCTTTTTTTGTCATCCCAGTTTGGCATTTAAAAAGTTCTTTTACCCCTCCCCCCTCCCCAATTCTCAATTGTTCTTTATTTTATCTTCTCATGTCTTTTCTAGAAGCAACCAAAATGCTCATTTGGAGACTAATAAAATGCTTACCTACAGCTTGTAGCTACGCAACTGTAAATGCTCTCCAACACATATAAATATGACTTAAGTCTATAGTTGATCTTTAGATGCTAATAAGCAGGGTTACCAGAATCGGACTGGACCAGCCGGTTTAACCGGTTCAGCTGGGAACCGGATCACAGTTCGATCCGATTACGGGTATTTGACCACTGCATCAACGAATCGGTCAAGAAGTGGTCAAAGATCGGTTGAACCACAGGATTTTACCGATTAAACCGAGAATCCAAACCAGTTCACTTATTATTATTTTTTTTTTCCATGAGCTGAAACACTTTCACAAAAAATGGCATTGCTAGTGTGCATATTCGAACCATGCTCCTCATGTTTATTCAGTGCACTCTTCACCCCATTCAAAACAATCACACATTTGTGCCATTAGCCCACTTTATTTCTTTATTATATAATGACTCATCTATTGTCTTTGACCAAGTGGATTTTTTCAACTACTTTTCATTTTTCATTTTTAAATTTCTCCCATTGTGATACTTTATATAATGAATTGGTAACATATTATCAAACCAAAATATAATGTGGGTGCATTTTCCTATTAATTTATTTTCTAAAATAAACAATAATATATTTTAAGTTGTAAACAAATATAAAAAACTAAAGAATATGTAGATGAAGTACTTATTTTTATTTAAAAACTTACTCAATTTTTAAGTTAATACTTTGAATTTATTAGTCTAAAACCCAATAATTTAAGAATTTAGAATACAAATATTTACAAACAGTTGTTAATTTGAATAATTCAAAAACCCGGTCTAATTCATTCCAATTGATCCAACCGATTCAATCGATGACCCGCTAGTTTCACCAGTTCACTCACCAATTCAGTTGTAGCAACCTTGCTAATAAGCATATGTTTTGTATATAAAAAAATATTTTGGTTGTTTTGCCACATATGTATATTTATATGTGTATGCATATATATGATCTCATATAAGAATTAAACCTTCTTCTATTTGTTTTGCATTTTCCATTCAATCATATTATTACTACTTTAGAAGAGCAAATGTTTTATATCTGGATTCACATTTTCAGATAATAGATTTGCATTTATTTAGTTGAAGATAAGCATCATAGATAGCTTGTAGCTATTGATGAACACAAAAATAATTTAGTTATTTGCAAATGATCACTTTGGCTGTTAGTGATACAAATGATTTGTAAAAATTGATACGCATTTATATTATGTATAGGTAAGCATTTTAGTTATTTGAATATAAGCATTTTCGTCTGATAGATAACTATTAATTTGTTATGGGATAATAAAATATACATATAGCATATCTTAAGTGAAAGACAATGCACCAATAAAAACTAAAACAAGAACAAAATAATAAAATAAAGATTGTACAAAAGTAAAAATCTTAACTAAAACTTTAAAAAAAAAAAAAACACTTATGTAACTGTTATGAAAGCAAAGGGTCAAAAAATAAAAGTAAACGGAGCAACTAGAAAAATAAAAAATACTTGTTAATTTTAAAATTTGTTGACATACCTTTATACTCACATATATGTATGCCCATACCTAATAGCCATTTACAAAAAGTTTTATGGGCGTATATGTAGTACAACAACAACAACAACTCTCAATGTGGGTCCTGCTATCGCGGGATCTGGGGAGATCTAGATGTAGGCAACCTTACCTCTACCGACAATCCTTCCCGTAGAGAGGCTTATGGGCGTATATGTAGTGAACATATTTTTATGTACTATTAAGAAAAGATTTGTGGCAAAATGAATGAGCAAAAACATCATAAAATGAAAAGATTGTCTTAAACCTCTTTTTTCACTACGGTTGTGAACAAATTGATTTCTTTATTTCGTAGTTTTATTGAGCTTTTTGAGATAAAATAATGATTCAACGAGATAAGCATTCTTCAGGTACAATGTAAGTATTTATATTGTGTTTATATAAGCAATTTTTCAATTATAAAGAAAACTATTATGATCATTTCCTAGATGTTGCTAACTAAATATTTTGTAATGCAGATTACCATTTTGGTTATTTAAAGATTAACATTTTAGATTGTGTTGTGTATAATTAGTTTGTATATGTTAATAGGCATGTCTACTATGCGTCCATAAACATTTTTGTGGTTTCAATATAAGAACTTTTGTTATTGGTATATATTTTTTGTTGAAATGATAAAATAGTAAATTAATTTGTTAGATAATTGAATAAATGAAATAAAGCAAATAAGAAATGAGAAAAGCCAAATGCAATAAAAACAAATAAAAAGAAAATCCCAATATATATAAAAAAGAGAAGCCCCTTAAACGTTACAAAATAAAAATAATTGTACTAGTACAAAATAGTAACCTCATGCAAGATGAACAAATGTTTTAAAATTAAAGAACAAACCAAATATAACCATCTATGAGCCACCACCAAACCAAAATAAAGTGTTTGATAAACTTAACAAAATAGGTGTGTTCCCTAGCAAAAGTAAGGTTAGTATTACAAATAAGGAATAATGATATAGACCTTTTTTAACTTATTATAGACTTATTATTAGCATTTAGTATTGATCAAAACTAATCAGTATTAATCATCACTAATCAACACTTGGCTATATTTCATGCTCACAATTGTAATTATGATAAACACTGATCAGTTTTCATTAGCATTGATCAATACTCATTAATTTGGATCAACAATGATCAACACTCATCAGCAGTGATTAGTACTGATCAATATTCACCAATATTAATCAGTAATAGGTTATTAAGTTTAAAAAAAAGATCTACAATACTTAGGGCCTGATCTTTTCATGGGTTAATTCTAAAATACCAACCTCAACCCACTTCAACTTACTTCAACCCAATTTCACTATTTTAATCAAGTTTAATTTATCACATAAAAAAAATTCAACCGAGTTTAACCTACTTCAACCCACTTCGATCAACTTCAACCTATTTCAACTTACTTTAACCATTTTACCCTTTTACCAACCCCAATTTACCCACGAAAAGAACAAACCCTTAGGCCTAACTTGCCATACATATGACCTTTTAAATTATTTTTTTACTAGACTTATACTGCTATGGAAGCCAAACTTTTTTACAATTTCACCATTTTTTTTGGTGCAGTTGAGGGGCCGAAGCCCCTAGAAAAATAAAATCAAATCCTGACCATTCAAGGCTAAGCCGCACCCATAAGATCTTCCAACAAAATTTTTGCTAAGGTGGGGGGGGGGGGACGAAATGACGACCCTTTTACTGGGACTAAGAGCACCCTAGTTTGCTAACAAATCCGCAGCGTGATTTGCTTCTCTATAGCAATGCTGGACCTGAACCGTCCATCCTTCTAGCATCATCAACTTCTTGCATTCCAAGATGAGATAGAAATGGGGATGGTGATTAGGTAGCTCCTTATTTAACCATCCTTCCACAAGCTGAGAGTCAACCATCACTTGTGAGTATCTTGCTGCCATGGTTTAAGCAAGCTTCAGCCACCTAGTAGCACCAATAATTCTGCTTTTGGTGATGAGTAATGGCGATAATTTTCCATGAAAGCGCTGAGCATGGCACCCTTATGGTCACTAATGATTCCACCACCACCCGCTTGTCTAGGGTTCCCTTTGGAGGCCCAGTCTGTGTTGAGCATAATCCAACCATTCCTCGGTGCTTCCCATTTAACCAGCTTCTCTATTTTAAGAAACATTGGAACTCCAAACACCGGTTCATCCAATTTGAGGGCCCTGCTGTTTTCTTTATATCGAGTGAGCAGAAAAGCAATAGGGTCGGCAGGAATCATACCTTCATTATTGAAAATCCTAGCATTGCGCCAACGTTAGATCCACCAAGTAGTGATTGCAAATTTCATGGCCCAGTGCACTGTCATTATTGAAAAATGCTCTCTCTCTAGCTTTCTCTCTCTTAGCTTCGAAGTCCATTGTTGAGCAGCGTACCTCTCACGTTTGCACAGAACGGTCACCTGGTGACCTCGGGTAGCGTCCACCAGCAGAATCCGGTAGCCAGCGGTGGTGGTCACCGACGAGTGATACTCGCCCTTCATCTCTGTAAATCAGATTCAGGGGCCCTCCCCTGTTACGGATAGTTTGAAGGCAAGGGGGCCATTGCTAGATCCCAAATCTACATCTGCGTACTTGGTTTGTCTCCCTTCCCACAGAACTCTAGCTAGGTAAGTTGAATTCTCTTGCTTGGTGGTGGGATTGTTTTGAGCTTGGAAGTGTTTTTTTGAATTCTCTTGCATCTGGGTACTTGCTTTGCCTCTCTTCCTATCTGGGCTCCGCTTGAGTGTGAGAATTTGAGTTTGTTGCTTGACTGCTTCGTTTGCCAAAGTGCTAGGTGTTCCTCAGTTTCGATGGGCAGCCTTGCTTGAGTGTGTCTGTGTGTGAGTTTGAGTTTGTCAGGTTCGAGTGCTAGTTTGGCCTCACTGTCTCCACCCATTGTTCCCCTGCGTGCCCCTTTCCATTCTGGTGTGCCTGCGTGTTTTTTCCCAGCTTGTGTTAATTTTAGCTGGGGTTGATTTTCATTCTAGCATCCTCCTTTCCTTTTAGTGTTGGACTTTTTCTTCAGGTGCCTGATTGGTAGGCTTTTGTGCAGCACTCATCTTGATTTTGATTAGTGGGGTTGTTCTTCTTGTGGGTGCTTTCTTTTCTAGTTAATTCTCATTAGGGATTCTTTATTTTATATTTATTTAAGTTGCTTTCATCCTGTTGGTTGGTTAAAGTTTTGTTATAGTTTGTAGCTGTCGTTAGCGGTGTCTTTTTAGTTGGTAGATTTCTAGGGTGTTCGCTGGCCTCGTAGGCGTCTACGTCTGTGGCGAGCCATGTAGCTGTTTTAGCCTGTCCTCCGGGGAGTTTTGGGGTTAGGAGGGATTTAGGGCTGCGGAAGGTGCGCCTAGCGTCCTAGAATATTGGGTCTCTCACGGGTAAGTCGATAGAATTAGTTAAGTCTTTGCGTAAGCGTAAGATTAGTATAGTGTGCGTCTAGGAGACGAAGTGGGTTGGGGCTAAAGCTAGAGAGATTGATGGGTACAAACTATGGTACTCGGGGTTAACCAAGGCGAAGAATGGAGTTGGCATCCTGGTTGTGAAGGATTTGGCGGACTAGGTGGTCGAAGTGAGGCGTAAGAGCGACCGGATTATGGCCATTAAGATGTTAGTGGGTTCAGTTTTCGTGAATGTGATGAGTGTGTATACACCCCAGGTAGGCCTGCCGGAGGAAACTAAGAAGCTCTTTTGGGAGGATCTAGATGAGGTCACCCAAGAGGTCCCTCGGAATGAGAAACTGTTCATAGGAGAAGACTTTAACAGCTATATCGGCGCGGAGGTAGCGGGTTATGATGGGATCCACGGGGGCTTCGGTTTCGGAGAGAGAAATGCGGGAGGGGTTTTTGTGCTGGACTTTGCGGTGGCCTTTGATTTGTCGGTGGCCAACTCCTTTTTCAAGAAGAAGGAGGACCACCTAGTGACCTTCAAGAGCAGCTCTTGCAAGACCCAGATTGACTACTTCCTATCGAGGAAGGAAAATCGGAGATCGTGTAAGGACTATAAAGTGATTCCCAGCGAGTTTCTGGGAACTCAACACAGGTTGCTGGTTTTAGATGCAGAGTTCAAGTATCCTAGAAGGACAAAGAGGAGAGCTGGAGAACCCATAATTAAGTGGTGGACAATAGCAGAAAGAATAGCCGAGGAGAGAGCTTGGAGGAGGGCAGGAGACGCCGATTTGATGTGGAAGGCTGTGGCGGATTGCATCCGAAGGTTGGCTAAGGAAACCCGAGGTCTTTCCAGGGGAGGCGGCAACAGGATGGAGGGTGCCTGGTGGTGGAACGAAGAGGTAAAGGAGAAAGTTAAGGCAAAAAAAGAGGCTTACGCGGAGTTCATGAGCAGCAGTTCGGAGGAAGAGAGGGAGCAAAAGAAGATTGGATACAAGGCGGCCAAGAAGGTAGCCAGAAAGGCAGTGGCAGTAGCAAAGAGCCAGGCATTTGATAGACTGTACTATAGATTGGGGACGAAGGAAGGGGGGAAGGAGGTTTTCAAACTAGCTAGGGCGAGGGAAAGGAAAACTAGGGATTTGGGAGTGGTAAGGTGCATCAAGGATGAAGAGGGTAAGGTGTTGACTGAGGATGTTGAAATTAAGGAGAGATGGTAAAGGTTCTTTGCTAAACTCCTTAATGGGGAAGGGGTGCGAGACGATTGTAGTAGGGGCGGAGAGTGTAGCGTTCAGCGAGCGGGCGACCATATAGCAAAGGAGGAGATCAGGGAGGCCTTGAAGAAGATGGCGAATGGGAAAGCAGTGGGCCCGAACCAGATACCAGTAGAAGTTTAGAAGTTTATGGGGGAGGTAGGTCTAGAGTGGCTCACGGAACTGTTCAATGTTATTTTCAGCACCGCCAAGATGCCCAGAGAGTGGAGGGGCAGCACAGTCATCCCACTGTACAAAAACAAAGGGGATATCCAAGAATGTAATAACTTTAGGGGCATCAAGCTGCTCAGTCACACTATGAAGCTATGGAAGAGAGTGATTGAGAGAAGGTTACGAGAGGATGTAGAGATTTCAGAGAATCAATTTAGTTTCGTGCCGGCAGGTCGACCATAGAGGCGATCTACTTCCTCAGAGGGCTCATGGGCTTGTTCATTGACCTGGAGAAAGCGTATGATAGATTCCCGAGGGAGGTATTATGGAGTTGTTTGGAAGAGAAAAGGGTGTCACCCGCGTACATCCGTGTAATCAAGGATATATACGAGGGAGGGCGGACGCGTGTTTGGACACCGGGAGGGGTCTCCAATGACTTTGCTGTTAGTATGGGCCTGCATCAGGGCTCTACCTTAGGCCCGTTTCTTTTCACATTAGTTTTGGATGAATTCACTAGAGGAATCCAGGATAAGGTGCCTTGGTGCATGTTATTTACAGATGACATCGTTCTTATCGATGTGACCAGATAGAGGGTGAATGACAGGCTGGAGAGTTGGAGGCATACGCTGAAAGCTAGGGGTTTTTAGTTAAATAGATCAAAAATGGAATATCTCCATTGTTGTTTCAGTGGAAGGATAGAAGAGGGGGCAGAAGTCACACTGGATGGGAGGGTGATACCCAAGGTTGCTAAATTTAAGTATCTGGGCTCGATCATCCAGCAGAATGGGAACATTGACGAGGATATTAGCCAGAGGATAAGAGTAGGTTGGCAAAAGTGGAAGTCAGCGTCAGGGGTGCTGTGTGACAAGAGAGTGCCCCTAGAATTGAAAGGCAAAGTCTATCGGATGGTTGTTAGACCGGCTATTCTCTATGGATCAGAATGTTGGCCTCTAAAAAAGACGCAGGTCCAAAGGTTGATGGTAGCCGAGATGAGAATGGTCAAGTGGATGTGTGGTTTTACGAGATTGGACAGAATTAGGAATGGAGTAATCAGGAGCTTAGCTAAAGTGGTCCCCATAGAGGAGAAGATGAGGGAATCGAGACTCAGATGGTTCGGCCACGTAAAGAAGAGAAGTGTGGCCGCCCCAGTGCGAAGGTGCGAGATGATCGTCCCCCCGGTGGAAAGAGAGGGAGGGGTAGACCGAAGAAGAGCCTAGAGAAACTGGTTAGAGAGGACTTGAGAGTTGCCGGTTTGACGGAGGACATGGCTCAGGATAGGAGGCTGTGGCAGGATAGGATTAAGGTCTCTGATTGTAGGGGACCGGCTTCGTAGGTGGCAGTGGCTTTGGCGGGGTGGGGCGGGTAGGGTTTTGGTGTGCTTTTCTGCAGGTCGTGCTTTTCTGGGATGTGACGGCACCAAGCGCCCCTGGTTTGTTGAGGTATGTCTCCACTTTTTGTTTATTTGCTCTCCGGACCCTTTTTTCCTCCTTGGTAATTGGTTTGCAATTGTTTTCTCTATTAACCTTTTTCACTAAAACTGTTTTGTAGGTTTTAAGGAATCAACCTCTCTATGGGTAGGAATATGGGTAGAGGTAAGGTTGCCTACAGCTGGATCTCCCCAGACCCCGCGAAAGCAGGACCCACACTGGGTGTTATTATTGTTGTTGTTTGTTGTAGTGCACTGTCATGGCGGAGGAGGGGGCATCCGCCTTCATATTCGCAACAACCCAGTCCTAGAGCGGTAGTAGCCATTTATTACCTATGTAACTCGATATCTCCAAGTTAGCCCAAATAAGTCTTGCTTGCTGACAATCTCTAAGGACATGCACCAAATCTTCCTCTGGTGCTCCATAAATTTTGCAGCTTGGATAATCCGCTATGTGTCTCAGAACCCGGTTAACGCCTGTCATAATTTTGTCATGTAAGGTCAACCATATGAGCATCCTAATTCTTTGTGATACTGGTAACTTCCATACACTATCCCAGCTTCATGTCTAAGGTGAGCCTTATTGGTTTTTTTTATGATTTTTAATGCAGACTTCATGGAAAAGCCGCTATGAGGGGTACCATTCCAAAATAGCCTGTCCTCATTATCATCTCCTAGTGTCAGCGAATATGTCTTAATGATCCTCAATACCTTCGTTGGGCAGATATTTGGCAAATGAATCCCATTTTCAGCCAAGCTCCTGATCCCACATTTCCTCTACTGTATTGTCTTGGAGTAAGAGAGGTACCTCTTTGATAGCATAGGTGTTGAGCAACGTGGGCATGGCCCAGTTATGATCCCAGAAAAGGGTTTTCTTTCCATTACCATGACTCAAGCTTACCCCTCTTCTTATGTTCTCCTTATTTGTAAGAATTCCTTGCCATATATTCGATGCTCTGGGCTTGGAGAGAAACATGTCTAGGTCACATCAACCGTTACAGTATTTGTGCCTAATCACTCTGGACCAAAGCAAATTAGGTTCCAATAGTAATCTCCATCCAAGTTTTGTGAGAAAAGCTATGTTAGCTTGTCTCATGGACTTGATTCCTAGCCCCCCATCAACTTTGTCTTTCTGTAATATCTCCCAATTAACAAGATGTATTCGGTCATGCTCATCATCTCCTCCCCAAACAAACTTGTGAATTTTCCCATCAAGATCGTCGCATACTGTCCGTGGAATCTTCCTTGTTTGCATTGAGTAGAGGGGCAATGTAGAAAGCACCGATTTTGTTAAGGTTACCCTTCCCGCCAGTGAAAGACAACGAGATTTCCACCCAGCTAGGCGCTTGTCAAACTTTTCTATGATATGCTGAAACATAGTACGAGTAACACATCCGTTGATGGTTGGCATCCCTAAGTAGAAACCCAAGTCTGGGGTCATTTGAATATGAAGTTCCTGGCAGATAAGGTCTGCGCTTGCCTCAGAAGTGTTAGGGGAGAATTGCACTCTCGATTTTCGGTAAGAAATGTTTTGTCGCGAGGTCCGGTAGAACCTATCCAGATAGTTCTTAATCACCTTCGCTTGTAGCATCGAAGCTTTCCCAAATAGTATAATGTCGTCAGCAAAGAAAAGGTAAGACAGTGGAGGCCCGTGCTGCGAGCATTTAACTGAATTCCGTTCCCCCTTATCTACTACCTCCTTAATAATGTGAGATAGTCTTTCCATGTACATCACAAATAAATGAGGCGACAAAGGGTCACCTTAACGAATCCCATGCGAAGGTTTAAAGGACTCGCTAGGGCTTCCATTCCACAAAATTTGTAACTCCCCTGAGTCTACGCACTGCATAATAGTCTCCACCAGTCTTATAGGAATTTGCATTCTTATTAGGGTGTCCCTAATGAATTCTCGTCGAAGGAGATCATAGGCATTTTCAAGGTCTATTTTGATTGTCAAATATATAGTTGAGCCTTGTTTCTTCCTCATGGTGTGAAGCACTTCTTGAACTATGACAATATTGTCTGTGATTTATCTTCTTGGAACGAAGGCGCCTTAGGTGGGTGCGACGAGCTTAGGCAGGATAGGCTTCAACCTTTGGACAATCGCCTTCGTAACACATTTGTAAATCACATTACATAGCCCAATTGGTCAAAATTGGGTGACAAGGTGAGGATGTTTCGTTTTGGGTATTAGCACAAGATTTGTGATTCATATCAGCTGGCATTTTGCTTCCTCCCAATACGTCCAAGATTGTTGAGGTGAAATTAGGAGTCATGCTCTTCCAGTTCTTTTGGAAAAATATGGCATGAAATCCATCGGGTCCTGGCACCTTGAGCGGTTTCATAAAATCAAGTACTGCCTTAACCTCACAACTAGTAAAGGATCTGTTCAGGTTTTGCCAATCTTCCTCACGCAATGCTGGAAATCGGCTTATGGTATAGCATGCTTCAGCAAGTGCTTCGGTCTCCTCGGTAAACAGGCCTTTAAAAAAGGTTGTCACAAGATTTTTGAGCTCATCCTCATTGGTTATCCAATCACCTGTATCAGTTTGCAGAGCTTCGATTCGATTGGCCTTCCTCCTAATGATCTTGGATGCATGATAATAGGTTGTGTTCCTATCCCTATCTCAAATCGCATCTTGTCTCGATTTTTGATGCCATAGACTCCTTTCCTATAGAAGCACCTCCTCAAGTTCTTTTTTGATATTTGTTTCAATTTTGAGCAGGTGTCTATTATAGACAGAGGTCAGTTTCTTTTGGATCCCCCCTAGTCGGGCCCATAAGAGTCTTTTCCTCTGAAAAATATTACCGAACACTTCTTGGTTCCAAGTTCTGAGTTTAGCTGCAAATTCTTAAGTAATGGGACAATGGGCCTTTATTGCTCCCAGTTTGTCGTCACAAAATTTGAGAAATTTTCATAAGTCATCCAACTCGCTACAAACCGGAACGACTTATGTCTTTGATTCATAGTGGGTGCCAGTGTATTGATCAAAAGGGGAGAACGATCTGAATGAACAGCTGGAAGGTGCTTGACTGATGCCTCTGAAAATCTTAACCACCAGGCTACATTACGCAGTGCCCGATCTAGCCTGACTTCTTGTCTTGTCTTTGGTGTGTTCGCTCTCATCCAAGTGAACTTAGGTCCCGAAAAACCAAGGTGAATGAATACATTATTAGCAATCTAGTGTTTGAACCAATCACACCTTCTCTGTATATTTAAGTTGTCGCCATGTCTTTCCTCAACTGAAATTGTGTCGTTAAAATCTCGAGCAAGAAGCCAGTTGTTGCCAAGGCTGGTAGCCAAATCTACAAGTTGGTTCCATAATTGTTACCTCCGAACCGGATCAGGGTTAGCATAGATGGCTGAGAATGTCCAGGGTGTCCCCCCAGCTCTCTTAACTTCTACTGTGATGTGCGGATAATCTGATTTTATGAGGGAAATGTCCACCTCATTAGCTTTCCAGAATAATCAAATTCTGCCACTATACCCATTTGCCTTTTCAATGAGAATGCGCGGATATCCAATCAAAATTGGCTAGCCGTTGTGCACAGTCACCATCTTGATGAGTTTCAAGAATAGCTATAATAGCAGTTCATTCATTCGTAGAATTTCCTTCAATGTGATTTGAAATTCCCATTTTCAGGCACTTTACACATTCCAAACAAGGCAACTAATTGGAGAGTCATTAAGAAGTAGATTAGGGAATTGATCTTCCATTAATATTGGTAAAAAGTGGAAGGAGCAGTACCCAAGCACCGATATCATTTTAATTCCCTTCCTCTGCCCCTTGCTGATACAGTGAGAGTTCATTTATTCGAGGAATGTCACCATCTGCTTCTCCCATGGCTCTGTCTATACTTTGTTCCCATAAGTAAGGGTTGTCCCCACTCCTGGGATCAATTGCTACTTGATTGTCTCCAAACTAAGGGCTAGTCAAGTCAGTTTCATGAGTGCTATTCACCCTTCCCAGCGGCGTGTGAGTGAAGACAGCAGCCTGTTGACTACCTCTAACAACATTTCGGTATACTGGCAGTTGCACTCTTCCTACAAAGGTCTCCTTGTTCCTTTGCTGGGCTTGTGGCAATGGTACCCTCCTCAAATTGTCTTTCCTCACTGGGAGTGTCCTAGCTTGTTCCTTGGAGAGGCCTCTCACTTGCACTGCAAGAGGTCCCTGGCCCCATACGAAAGTCACCAAGCGTACGCGGCCCATTAGCATCTTGACTGGTCTCCTTAGTTTCTTTAGTTTTACCTTGGCCTCCTTCTTCTCTTGAAGCTGTCATGAGATTGATCTGGCTTGCTGACCAAGGAGTCAACGACGTTTTAGGTACATTTTCCGGTGACTGCATTTCGTCCTCGTCATTTCCCATGAGATGGAGCTCCTTTGTGGGGAAATCATTATCAATATTTTCGTTGTTTTCATTGTTCTCCACAGTAGCATCCTCTATCCCAGTATGTTGCTCCACTAAGCTAGGATGAACTAGTTCTTGTGGTGCCTCCCTATTAGCCATTCCACCCATGTGTGCTTCCTCCTCCAAATTGTGGAGAAGTGTAAACCGTGAGTCGTCATTAAGTTGAGGATTGTTTTGATCCGTTACCTGGGTTGTTTGACGACTCCTCTCAATCCTTTCTGGATTGGTTGCAGCTGAAGGTATTGTTTTATCTGCTGCCGGTGTGGTTGGCTGTTTGGGCTTCCTTCCTGGTTTGCGCACCAACATCCAGGTCCCAAAGTTGTCCTCCTCTAACCATTTCTGTGAGTCCGAGCCATGGTTCGCTGTTCCCTCATTGTTTTCAAAATCCTGTTCTGCGATTTGGGTGTTGCCATCTTTGGCACCTTGGTTAGCTATGTGGAATAGCTCGCACTCTGTTTCTCTGTGCCTGCTTTTTCCCACACTTGAAGCATATCAGTTTTAAGCCTTCATACTAGATCCCCCAAGTTCGCCCCTTAAGTCAAAATTTTGAGAGCAAAAGCTTCTGTAAATAAATTTCAGCACTAAATCTCGTAACTGTCCTCGCTCCACACAAGTTGTCTTGTTATCGACCCTTATAATCCTGCCAATTTTGTCCCCAATCTTCTTCAAAAACTCCGTGTCAAAATATTCCACAGGTAGCCTTGGTATTCTGACCCACGCTATTAGGAATCATATTGGGTCTGCATCTGGGACAAAGTTTGGTACCCATTCCCTTATCGTCAAGTACCTGTCATTGACTAGACATGGGCCATTAACACATATTCATAGTCTGTTGCGTGAGTGAACCTGGCAATAAAGTATCCTTGGCCAATGTCAATGAGAGAGAGTTCTCCTTTTAGTGTCCATTTCTTCCGCCGGCGCTTGAGCAGTTGCATATATCCAATCTTGGCATCAAACATTTTTAGAATTAGGGCTTGTCTCCATGGTCTTCAGAGCCTTTTCTTTTCCGCTTTAGAGAGCAATACGGTGGGGCAATGGGGATCATCTTCCGACCCCTCAGGGATGATGTCGTCATCCGGGTCATAATCAACTCCTTCCCTTCCGTCAGCAAATAAGGAATTGACATTGAAGGAGAAAGTCTCATGATGGGATATTCCTTGTAGTCGATCTCTATAGGAGCTAGTTCCATTAGCAGTATTAAAAATTACATTCTGGCTTGTAGGTGGGGGGTACTCCATAGTTAGGGTATGTTCCCTCGCTATTCGTCACTCCGTCATTCAATGGAGGGTCGTCTTGGGTTCCAGCCATAAGGAAATCTCTTAGACTCATGGTGGCCGTTGGATTGATAGTTTTTTTTCGCTTGAATTTCCTGTTCGATCGAGTTATTTGGTCGTTCTCCTCCATAGACTCCAGCGGTGCTAGGTTTTCCTCTGTGGACTCCAATAGTGGCGCGCTAGGTTTCTGTCCAGACTCATGGCTTTCGACAATTTCATTATTGGACTTAAAGCTTTAACTTTCTTGACTTATCTAATCAGGTAAGCCTAGCTCTATTATAATTGCTAAGCGCCGATCACCATAGATTTGCAATCGTAAAAATGATAGAGCACGTGCAAGAGTAACACCGATCTGTCCAATCAGGAAGGACCAAATGATCAACTCCAACGGATAGAAATCTTCACAACAAATCTGATCACGGCCAACGTATTCCACGTCACCGATTCTGGTTCAGGTGCAGATCAGATGGCCTGACCTCTTATGCTCAACCAGACAATGCCACGTCAGCCTATCAAAATATCTCCATATCCATCTCGCCACGTGGCGTCCACGTCAGCGAATGAATATCCCGTACGTACAATATATGCCATATCATGAATTTAAGCCCCGCCATTTCAGACACCTGGCACCGTCCTTCACCACTATCCCCACCCAGTCGCAAATTTACTATCTTACCCCTAACATTGCCACTCCCCTGTTGGTAATTCCCATAATTTCGTGCAAAAGTGGAGTCGAAATACTAATTTTCTGCAACTTGCTGTTTCTCTGTCTCTCTCTCTCTCTCTGTCTCTCTGTTACCCGTTCTTTCCTTCAATCCTGAGCTGCAGAGTACAGAGAGAAAGTCAAAGAAGTTTGGAGAGAGAGAGAGAAGATGAGAAGCTGCGAGCTCTGCGAATCGCCGGCGAGGATGTACTGCGATTCCGACCAGGCGAGTCTGTGTTGGGACTGTGATTTGAAGGTTCATGGCGCGAATTTCCTCGTTGCGAGACATTCGAGGACGCTTCTGTGCCAGGTTTGCCAGACTCCCACGCCATGGTCAGCCGCCGGGGCAAACCTGGGCCCGACGTTGTCCATATGCCGGAATTGCTCCGGCAAGGATGCCAGAGGTCTGCCGGCGGAGGAGCGAGAGAGCTGTGTTGCAGGTGAGATTAGCGGCAGCGCTGGCGGCGATGTGTTGGATCTTGATGAGGAGGATCTTGATGATGACGTAAACAGCGATGAAAGTGGGGAAGAGGAGGAAGAGGAGGTGGAAGAGAAGGAGGAGGAAGATGAGGGAGAAAATCAGGTGGTTCCGTGGTCGTCATTGCCGGCGCCGGAGACGGCGAAGTTTCCGAGCAGCGATAATTTCTCCGATTTGTCGAATTCGAGGTCGTCGTTTTCGCTCAAGCGGACTCGAGAAATTTCTCCAGATCTTAGCCTCCAGGTTCGTTTTTCTGTTCAATGAATTTGATTCCTCAGAAAAATTCTCATTGTCGTTTTCTATTCTGCTGAAAATTGCTCTCAAATTGCAACCCCCCCCCCCCCAACCCAAAAAAAAAGAAGAAGAAGAAGAAGCAGAAGAAGAAGAAGAGGCAATTAACACAGAAATTGAGTTGGGATTGTAGTGATTTTTCTAGAAACTGTTTGCAGGAAAGTGCCAGCTGTATGATTAATGTTACAGAGAGAAATCAGGGGCTAACTGCAAGCAGTGGAGACAACCTCCGATCCGACGATGTAATCAAGAGGCCATTGAAGGGCCGGAGAATCGGAGAACCGGTCAGCGACGAACCGGTCCGAGTTCAAAACGGGTCGATCAAGGAGAGAATAGAAACGATTGAGAAAGACATTGCTTCTGGTCCAAACACGCCTGCTGGGATAGCAGCCTTGTTGAAGCTCGGTAGAGATCATCCTGAGCCTGCATGATCATGTTTAGGTTGCACAAAAGTTCACTGAGTTACCTACTGACAGCCTTGACTGAATTAGAGCTTCGGTTTTCAGATTTCTTTTTTTTAAAAAAAAATTAATTACTGGATGTTAATGGGAAAGTGGTGATATCGTGGATTCTGCTGTTGATGCGTTTGTGATTTTAGTTAGTTTGTGGCCATCGATTGCTCTGGGATTACCCAATTGGGTTTGGTTATAATGGATGATGTAGAAAGGATGATGCGTTGATTCTAGTTTCGTTCTAAGTTTTGTTACTAATGACTGGACGTTATGCCCTTTTGCATTATCATTTGGATATGATTCAATTATTATTATTTTGGTCGATGATATGATTCAATTATGTGTTTACTTTTCGTATTTATATGCGAGTTTAGTGACAGAGCAGGTGTCCTATATGTAGGGAAAACAAAGTGAAATGGTTGAACTTGATTGTTAGGGTAATCACATGCCTAGGTCATAAACATTCATCTTATAGGTAAAACGTATAGTGACCTTCGTAAATTGTTTAGAAATAGAATAAAGTTACACCTAAACTTTGGAATAAAAAAATGATACTTATAAGATTTCATGAAAAAGTTTGTTGGACAATTTGACAAATGTTTCTCAGCCGCAACAAGTGTACGGCGTGTGTCAGATATCCTAGCCAAGCGGTAGTAGTAGCCGCAGCACGAGATCCGCCTTCCGAAAGGCGCCCCAGGTTCTAATACGTGGTATGCATTTATCATATGAACTTAGCTGTTGTGATGTAGAGATTTATTCCTTCATTTTATGCGCTTTATATTTTCATTTTAGCTGCTATTTTTGTATCTATCTCCTAATATTATTATGGATTTAATCCTAATACTAATAGGAGAAAAAATTAAACTTATGCAAGGAGCAATAGCTCTGATTAGGTTAGATTCTACCTGCTGTTGTCGGACTTATAGCTTGCTAGGTTACCCTAGATAGGGGGTTGAGTGTGTGCCAGTGCTCAGTTCAAATGCTTAAAAGAAAAAAAGAAGTATCGCTTACATGGCTTAACTGTTTAACAGTTGTTATATGTTGTACATATCCAAATACGTAACCTGCCCCACAATCATCCCACAAGGCACCCAGCTATGTGCCACATCACACGCAAAATTAAAATAGGATTAAAAGCAAAAAATTGCTACTGAAAACCATCATTTCAAACTCAGAAAATGTCTCTCAAACTGTTGCTCACTCTCTCTGCAAAAATAGCTCAAATTCTTGCTCAATTTAATGAAATTCTACAATAATTTTTCAGATATTCTTGCCAACAATCTTCAACAAATCGCTTTTGAAGCTTGACAGAACATTTCAATGTAAGACTCATTAACAAAACATAATTTATTTGCATATTAAAAAAAAAAGAATCTATTTTGAACAAAATGCAATTCGAGGGTTCAAGAAAATCGGACTCTTATAATCGTAACTTTACAATGTTTGCAAATAGAAACTAACTAGACAGAAGTATCAAAGAAGAGATCTACAAGTGATGAACGAAAATCCCCTCATAAAAGGTATTCACAAAACCTTAAAAACTAATATGTACTTCGTGAAGAAGAAATTGCTTTTCTGCTAATATAATGACTAGACAGAAGCATCAAAGAGATTTGTTGTGTATAATTTCATGCCTGAAAAAATTGAAAAAAAAAAAACAGAAATTCAGAAATAGTTATACTACACATTTATATGCATTTTCGTGAGTTACATCGGACGTCTTACAGAACCATCATGCATATTTCGTGAGTAGTAAATTTAGAAAGAGTTATTATGCACATCATATGCATTTTAGCAAGTTATATAAGATGTTTTGGCGAGCTATCACACATACTTAGCGAGCATTAAATTCGTAAATTGCTTTCTGCTATCACAATGGCAATAAAAGCACTTAATCCGCAGTGTTTAATCTCATGCAAATTTTTTTTATCTATAATAGCACAAAAGAATTTCAAAAATGAAAATAGAAATTGAAAAAAAAGTCATTATGAACATTCTATGCATTTTATTGAGCTGTATGCAACGTTTTAGTGAGCTATCATACATATTTAGCCAGCAAGAGATTAGTTAAATTTTGTTTATTGATATGATGTATCTATTGCAAATTAATTGAGCTGTAACGTGTGGGGGCGAGCTTGCCTATACATATATACACACACACACACACATATATACATATATATAAACATATATATATATATATATACACACACACACAAAATATATATATATATA
>JAKOGI010003284.1:0-59699 GCA_029747015.1 Carnegiea gigantea | reverse complement strand
ATATATATATATATATAATATGTATATATATATATATATATATATATATATATATATATATATATATATATATATAATATATAATATATATATATATATATATATATATATATATATATATATATATATATATATATAGTATATATATATATATATATATATATATATATATATATATATATATATATATATATATATATATATATATATATATATATATATATATATATATATATATATATATATATATATATATATATATATATATATATATATATATATATATATATATATATATATATATATATATGTAGAACTGTCTACTATAATTTATTGTTTTTCAATTATCATAGTTGAAAAGTGCATTTGCCATTGATCTTGTCTTGAAGAATCTTAATCGTTCGTTTTATTTAAAGTGACTTGTCATGGCAAGTCGCTGCTTACCAAATATCAGTACTTTTCTGTTTTCTCATATTGCAGTAGTTCATGGGCTCAGTCACTCTACAATCATTGCTCTTATGACCTTCACTCTCTTCTCACCTTCGTTGAACAAACAGATGAAGGAAACAATCAAATCAAAAAAATCAATGTCCCTTAGTATTCAATCTTACAGCTTAATATCGAATCTATTGTTGTCAACACCTTTGGAGTGGAGTCGTTGGAAAGAAGAAAATGACCTTTGTTAGCTAGAAAGCTTTGTTTCCCCCTGTTTAGAGTGGAGGACGCAACTTTAAGTAACTCTTGAGCAGGAATGAAGATTTCGGTGTAAAGTGGATTTGGTAATTAGTGTTTGGGCATATCATCTTCACTTTCTAGGCTAAAGCTTATATTTTGCAGGGGGAATGTATTTACTGCTTAGAGCCACAAATATGAATCTTGTGGGTTAAGAAAAATTGTTCAGTTTAAAAATGAGATAGTCCATTTAAATGGGGGTCTTCAGGGTGTTAAAGATTGGTTAACTCGGTATCATGATAATGGAAAGTTAAGTTCATAGTGTTGCTATGAGCTATTTTGCCAGAAGTTACCAATAGTTTCTTGGAGGGTTGTATGGAAGAGTTGGGCATGGAAAAAGCACAAATTTGTTATGCGGCAGGCACTTCATGACAAGTTAGTAACTGGGTCTTTATTGTTTTCTAGAGGTTTTGTTATTAATGCCTGCTGTGTGCTCTGTAGACCTGCTAGAGAAACCTACCAGTACCTATTTTTCTTCTGGTACATAGAAAATGAGGTGTGGAATAACGTGCTTAAACGGACAAAACTATAGCTCAGATGCTGCCGGTTCAAACAAGAAATTTCTTGGTTTGCAGATAAGTGTAGAAGTAATTCTCATTTGTGCAAGAAGAGCACTTGTGAGTACAGTTTATGAGATTTGGCATGAACTTAGTCCTAGAAAAGTACAACATAACAAGGGAGAATGTGTTGCTTTGGTTAAGTACATTCAGTTAATACCATGTACTAGAATGGAGAAGTATGTTGGTGAATGGATGAATTTCCTTTGGTTTTGATTTGTAATACTTTGTATATTATTTTTGGGAGATTTTCAATGATAAGTTTGTTACCTTTTCCCAAAAAAAAAAAAAAAAAAACAATATCTTGCAGCTGAAAGAAATAGGATGTAGTGGAAAGTAAAGCATGTAGTGGAGAGTAAAGGATGAACCCTTCACAAGAAATACTAGCACTCTTATTAATAAGGGAAAAAGATAAAGCACAAGTGTGACAAGTGTCGATAGAAACAAGGGAAAATAGCAACGGAGGAGAGAAAATCACAAAAGTTACCATTGTCATGTAACAAGCATTAAATCCTTAGAATGATAGATTGATAAATAGAAGGGAGTGACTATCTACTGCTTTTGTCATTCATAATACTTACTTTATTATTGTTTGATGAAGTGGAGAGATTTACCAGTGAGAATTTTAAACTCAAAGGGAATTCAAAATAAATCCATTTTTAATGTCGATTCACTTGCTCTTTGTATAATTAGTTTCTGTCATGATTATCTACTTCAATATGAAATCAACCACAATTTCCTCTTGATTAACGATGACATAGCTGCCGAATTCATCAGTTGAACAACTGACTTCATTCTCTTCATCTTTATCAGATTGTAATTTTTCTGAAATGAAGATAAAATTTTCTCTCATCTGCAGCTACCATCACATATTAGAATCTAAATTTGACTTTGTACATGCACTCCAACATATATTAACATCTCCTCTATTTGATTCAAGTATCTTGTCTCTGGCTCTGTAAGTAGAACCACAGTGCTCAGAAACACGGGTTCTGACCCTTCTCGACTTACGACCCACATTTCCACCAAAGCCCACCAAACAATCATTATAGGGCCAAGAATCAATAAGATTTAACTATCGTAAGGATGAAGAAGTTAGCAAGTGATCACACATTAGTTAATATAGAGTGACGGATTAAGAGGAGGAAGGGAAGGGCATGGATTCAACCATGAAAAGCGAGCATTTTACGGCAGAGAGTGATATGCGTTTAGGCAACCGACTATACAAGTAATGGGTAAAAGTATTTGTTAGCTTCCTTAAGCTTAAAACATAGCTTAAAACATATTTTATTAATATGTTTTGATGAAAGATAAAAATGAGTTGGTGTATTAGTATATTTATCATATTATAATTGGAGCTACCTTAGCGTTTCCATTATTTAAATGTATTATGATTATAAGTAGATGTTGACATGATTGATTTTATCTTAGGGATAGTTTAGTATTCAAATTTGAATATGTGATCTTTGCATTCAAATTTGATACTAAATCTTGGAATAATATTATGATTTTTATATGTCAATATCTTTGAAGATGTCAAGATTTGCCTAACTATGATGATATCTTTTGAGCTTATATTTTGAAAAGTTGTGTTGCTAAAAATCGGCTTCTAGATAATCCACTTGACAAGATCTTCAGCTCAAAATAAGGCAAGTAACTGTTGAAAATCAAGAGATAAACATTGAGTAAAGCTGTAGATTTCAAGGGCTTGAAATACGGACTTCAAGGCCTTGGAATGATATTGAAGACCAACCTTCCTTTTTTGATGCAACAGTCACCTTGCTAATAATCCTTCAACCTTCCCAACATCATTGCCTATAAATAGGGAGACATTTGCAGCTGAAGATGATAGAAGAAGAGACCTACACTTGCAATAGAGAAAGAGACGTTGGGAGAGCTTAATACATCGAGCTTATACTGGCATATCTATTGTGCTTATTTACTCTTGTTGTAAAGTGAATCTAGTTATCTTTCTTTATATTGGGTTAGGTTGGTTAGTCGGAGGGTCGACTACCCAAGTACAGTTGAGGAGCAACGCGTACGTTGGAAAACCTAGAGTTTTAGGGTCAACTTGTTAGCTGTACGATTAGTGAATTATGTGTAATCGACTGACCTAATAAAAGAAAAAAGGCTCAAAATCCCATCAGCCCGAGGCACCCATGGGTAGAGGAATATGCTAGCCAAACATCTATAAATAGTGTATTTTATCCATATTTACATTTTCTGCATTTATATTTTGATTATTTTGTGACTTCAATTATCACCCTATTCACCCCTACTGGAGTGATTTAACTAACCAAACTGGGCCAACAATTGGTATTAGAGCCAGTACGATTTTTTAAAGACTTTATTGTCTAATAGTTTGATCTTATGGCTAGTTCTGATTTTGACTCTGATTGCCCTCCACTAAAGGTACCAATTATTTTTTGTGGCAGAAAACAATTGAACTTTGTATCAACCATAAGGGTCTCAATCTTTGGGAGATCATGGTAAAAGGTCCAATAGTTATTGAGAAATCGAAAGATGAATATACTGAAGATCATTACAAGCAGATGTCCAAAAATTTTGAAGTTCTAAACATTTTATGTTGTATTCTTACTATTGATATTTATGAGCTTATCTCACATTATGATCGTGCCAAGAAGATTTGGGAGACTCTTTATTATTTGTATGGTACTAATCAAAATGCGGTGTTAAGCGAATTTGTCACACAGGATGAAATGATCATGGATAGAAATGTTAAGCAAGTACAGAATCATCAATTGCATGAAGGGTGAGAATATGAAAGTGGTGATAAAATTCAAGGCCTTATATATAATGATGTCAAGCATGCCGGAATTAAGAAGTTGCTTGAAAATGCTGAGAAAAATAAAGACTCTTGTTATTTATCGATTATCCAAAGTGGTAGGTGTAAGGCAAAATTCATACTTGAATTTTTAAATAATAGTTTATCTCCAAAATGTCTATTTTTTATGATTTAAATACCACACCAAATTTTAACTTTCAAAAAATCTTGATTGTGATGTTAAATTAAGAAAATGTGTCAAGATTGAGGGAAAGAAAAATTTTAGCTCATTAATTCTTCTTACTTCTAACAATTTTGAACTCAAGAAAAAAAGGGTACCAAGATTTGATCGAAGCGCTTCATTTTTGAATTGTGGGAAGTTATTAACTCCTCATTTATGTACTAATAATGAATTTTCAATAGGATTGAATCCTCTAGAAAATTCAAGTGGGCAAGAAAAAATTGGAGTTTTGCAATGGCATATGGTAAGTTATAGTTTTCCAAAAGTAAAAATAAGGTAAGTTTGCTTGTTTTGTCATTATACAGATTTCAAGGCCCCAAAATACAGTCCAAGGCCTTGAAAATCAGGCAAAACGTAGGATGTTACCGCCTGTAAATAACTAAAATTCAAGGGCTTGACTTTTTATGTCAAACATCTTGAAAAATGGTAATATTTGGATTCTTGCAAAACATCAGACAATGTTACTTTACATGATCTACTTGCTATTTGTGGCATTTTGATTTCAAAATTTTGATGTTTGATTTACTTAACAATCTTTGGGATGTGAGCATGATTAATACTGCATCATATTCTATGCTATTATGATATGTATTTATTTTTATGCTTAAATGATAACTTGTTTGTGATCTTTTTTGGGTCCATAATTGTCATGATCTCTAACATTTACATGCATGATATAGCTTATTCTGATAAGGGAAGAATTCTATTACTTGATTATCTTGCTATGACATTGATTTATTCTTGAAGGGGGAGAATCGTTGTATTAATGCTTTTATATGTTGACCCCTGTAATGCTTATGAGAATATAAAGTTCATGCATGCATGTTAGGATATATTATTTGATCGAAATGTTAGTACTTAATCCCTTATATTTTTTTGAGTGCCATAGATTGAGGCAGAGCATCTTTATATATCATTCATTTGTTAAGGTGAAGCTATATATGTTTGCCATAATTTTTTATATGCTTTAATTTTTCTTCCTCCTTCTTATGCCACCTTTTTGATGAAACACAAAAAGGGGGAGAAGTATTTGGGTAGCTTTCATTGTGTGTCATTCAAAATTATCTTCATTTATTATTTCTATTGGGTTTTGTCTTCCATAGAAAATGGAGAAATTGTTACCTTCCTTAAACTTACGATATATTTTATTAATATGTTTTGATGAAAGACAAAAATGAGTTGGTCTATTGGTATATTTAACATGTTATATTTGCACCTACCTTAGTGTTTCTATTATTTAAATGTGTTATGATTATAAGTAGATGCTGACATGATTAATTTTATCTTGGAGATAGTTCAGCATTCAAATTTAAATATGTAATCTTTATGCCGAAATTTGAATGCTAATCTTTAGATAATATTATGATTTTTTATACGTCAATATATTTGAAAATGTCAAAATTTGCCTAATTATGATAATATCTTTTGAGCTTATATTTTGAAAGATTGTGCGGCTAAAAATCGGCTTCTAGATAATCCACTTGGCAAGATCTTCACCTCAAAATAAGGAAGTAACTGTTGGAAATCAAAGGATAAACATTGAGCAATGTTGCAGATTTTAGGGGCTTGGGATATGGATTTCAAGGCCTTGAAATGATATTGAAGACCAACCTTCCTACTTTGATGCAAAGGTCACCTTACTAATAATCCTTCAACCTCTTCAACATCATTGTCTACCGGCTATAGATGATAGAAGAAAGGGAGTTACACTTACAAATCAAGAAGAAGACGTTGAGATAACTTGATACATCGAGCTTATATTGGCATATCTATTGTGTTTATTTACTCCTTGTGGCAAAGTGTATCTTGTTATCTTTCTTTGTATTAGGTTAGGTTGATTAGTTGGAGGGCTGACTACTTAAGTATGGTTGAGGAGCAACGCGTCTATTGCGACACCTAGAGTTATAGGGTCAACTCGTAGGTTGTATGATTACTAAATTGAGTGTAATCGACCGAGCTAATAAAAGAAACAGGTTCAAAATCCCATCGCACGTAGGGTGCCCATAGGTAGAGGACTAGCGTGGCCGAACCTCTACAAATAGCGTATTTTGTTGATATTTATATTTTTTGCATTTGTATTTCGATTATTTTGTGATTTCAATTATCATTCTATTCACCCCACCAAGGTGATTTAACTAACCAAATCGGCCCAATAGTATTCAATTAATGAGATTTAAATTTAGATCAATAGTTTAGATATCTTAATTGCTATGGTTAAAATTTCAACTACAGTAGAGCTTTTAAAAAATAGAGAATTAATTTCCCGGACTTACTATATAGCCTCTCCCTCCTTTATTTAGTAATTTATTTATATGTGAAATGGGGGTGGGGGAATTAATCTTAAGGTACTCCGACACATGCGGCACTAATTTTTTAGGGCCTATGTTTTTGGAGTGAACATTTTAATACCTCGACATTTGCTAATCGAATTTTTAGGTCCCCTCCATTTTTCTTGCGCTCCTAAACTTTTAAAATTTGCATTTTAACCTCAATCCTTAAAAACTTAATTTTGAAAATTTTAAATTTGTGCATGTGTGTTTTCTCCCATTAAGTAGTATTTGTGGTCCTCTTTCATTTGGTATCAGAGCCATGTGATTGAAAATAATTAAGATTATTAAGCTAATTAATGATTAATTAAGCTAATTAATTATATTTAATGCTTGAATCATAACCTAATTTCCCTGCTCCTAATTATTCTCATGTTGTTCACTCACCACAAGGAACCACTTCAATAATACCTCAATTAAAATATATCACTAATATAATTTTAAAATTAAAAGTTGAATTAGCCAAAATTAAGACCGAAGCCAAGGAGCATGAGAAGCAATTATCTGTAATCAATCTTTCTTTAGTCAATGATATTAGACACAGTGGAGAATCAACTTTAAATATTAGTATTCCTTTTCAGCATAAATATCATTTTCAAAATCCAAAAAACAAAAATATTTCCATTTCCTTTACGCGATATAAAAATCCAAAAAGAAGTAGGAGAAAAATCAGCGAAAACATCATCTAAAAAGGCAGAACAAGGCGAAGAGGATGGAATATAGGCAGTATAATCTTGATGAATTACAAGATATGTTCGAATAAGAATAAAATCCAGAAGAATTAAACAAGATCATAGGCATAATTATCGATACGCAGGATGTATTAAGTGATGTTAATGAAGAGATAAATAATGTCCAATTATAAGAAGAAATATATCAACAGATGAACCTAATTAAACTAAAAGATCTTAATGTGGTACCGTTTGGAAGAAATTAGACAGAAACTGGATAAAAAATATGGAAAAATTGCATGCAATGATGAGATTAATGAAATTGGAGAAGAACTCAACATAGATGAAATCGAGTCCAATTTAGTTAACAACGTTATTCCTATACCTGAAGAATTTGATGAACCTTCTACAAAAATACTCATTTTATGAGACCTAGATGTGTTCCACCAGGACGAACAACTAATTTTTCCTTTGGGTTTATTCGAAGGAAAGCCATAACCTATGAATAAATTGGCCTTACTTCAATTAGCCAAATAGGATACATCTTAAATATAGATGGAGCTCGTAATAGAGAAGAAATATTTCAGCATTGGAAAAGAGGCATAAACAGTGTCCTAAACCTAAACACTACATGGACTACTACAAATTTCCTGAACTACATCGAACATAGTTTTTCTAGCACTGTAGCTAACTGGTATGATTTATTAAATGAAGATGGTAAAAATATATTAACAATGATGGAAACATCAACTGCTATGTTCAATAATCTATATAAGGAAATTGAAACCAAATTCATCGAAGCTAAACTTGATTCTGCAGAAAAAGCAAGAGAATGGCAGAAAATATTAATAATATAAAATTATGGGATATGAGATATCGAAAGAATTATATTGTTGAATTTAGTCAATATTATTATAAAATTGGGCATAATGGAACTAATCTTGGTATGTTCTATGACAAATTACCATATTTGATAAATTCCACAATTAATGAAAGACACATTACATAGCTTGAAACAATCGATGTCATTGATACCTTTCGTTCAAGAATCTCTCATTTAAGAAAATAGGTCAATGATCAATATCTGGATCTCCAAAAGTAAAAGAAAACTAAGAAACAATTTCTAACTTGTCGGGATTCACCTCAGCAATGGGGAAAGGAACCTAAAAGAAGAAGAAGAAGAAGAAAATTTTATAAGAGAAAGAGTTATAATAAGCAAAGGGGAGAGAAATGTAAAAGAAAATATTACAACCAACAAAGTCCTAAAAAACAAAGATTTTTTAGGAAAGCGACTTATTGTCTAGCAGGGAAAAACAATTGAAAATACTGGACATGCGGAGATGCATGGCATTATGCTATGAATGCAAAAATGAGAAGAATAATAAGCTAATTGGAACCCTAGGAAGCCTAGATTATATTGAGTTTAGTAAGGATGAGGCATTAGACCTAGCCGTAAATAACAACAAAGGAATTGTCGAAATTATACTGGACAATGAATATGGAAAAAGTGATTATGAAGAAACCAGTCATGCGATAGAAAGTAGCTCGATTAGTCTTGGTATCTTCAAGGTGAAGAGTTTGTTGCAGACAATGAGAACGAAAGACAAAGGAGATTCGATCCTTCCTATAATTCAGAAAGATACGATCTATAAAAAAATCAATCTTTCAATGAAAGAGTAAGTAGGTATGTGAAATGATGGAAGGAGATCTAGAAATTGAATACTATAAGTATGATTTGGAAGAAGCTAATCTCATTAATTGGGAAAATATCATTAAGCATAACAAAGATAGAAAGTAGAGGTATATCCATGTTGGAATGGTCCAAGTTCAAATCACTCCATTACAATATTATAGCAAAGATATTGATCTTTATGATTTGCTTTGTGATATTAGGCAAACGAAATTTAATAATCAAATTATCACAAGGATTAAGACCAATTTATGCAATGGATCAGTAGGATTCAATTGCTGACCAGGATATTATATAAGTCTAAAAGATGAATTTGCTAAAAGCTTCCAATTCCTTAAGGTAAAAACAGCTGGATGGATATGAAAAGAGGAGGATATCCATTGAGGATATTTTAGAAAATTATCTACAAATGAGATAATATTATAGATCCGAAAACCAAAGTAACGATGATAGAGGCAAAAACATTTGAAAGTCCTACCCCTATGCAAAAGATCAAGAGGATTAAATCCAATCTTGCGGAGATACAAAGATATCGTTCATGGGTATCTAGTTTTGCCAGCCCTACCAAAAAATCCATAAGAAGAATGTGATAAAAACTGATGAGAATGGTAAAATTACCATAAAACCCCAATTATTAAGAAGTAAGAGTGCAAGATCAGAATGGAGAGAAAGGTCTTCATCAGCTAGAGAAGAGCTTAAAGAAGATAATATAATTAGTGTGGCCAGTGAAATGAGTAGAATGAGTTTTGAACTCACAGGATATAGTATTGATCGAAGTATAAGTCTAGATAGAACAGCCATTGGGTATAAAATAAGAACTGTTTGTGAACAAATCTATGAAGATGAATTAGTCAAAACCATGACTACCAAGATATGCTATGAAGCCACTAATATAAATCCTAATAGCATTATATCCCAATAAAGCTATGTTTAGAGGGATATAATAAATATGAATTGTGTGCTTACGTAGATAGTGGTTGTTAAGTATGCTTTTGAAAAAGATCATTATTTCTAGAATTTATATGGAAAAGAGCTAAGAATCCTTTATAAGTAAAGATAGCTAACAATAGTATTATGAGCTACAATAAAGCTATAGAAGGGTTATCCATAGAATTAGGAGGAGTTTAATACATTATACCAGTTCTATATGGGCTACTGATCAACCCTCTCATGATATGATTATTGGAAATAATTTTCAGAGATTATATTCCTCTTGCACACAAACTATAAATCAGATAATATTCATAATTAATGGTCGCTCAGTTCCTATGGAAAAATTAACTAAGGCTTACACTCATCGAAATATTCAGTTTGTACGCAGCCAGCATGATGCAAAGGTAATGTCTGCGCAACGTGAGATAGCAGTAACAATCTCATTACTTGAATTATCTATGAAAAAGCAAATTGCTAAACAACAAAAGCAATTGTGTAAAGAACTCTACCCTAATAATCTTTTGAATTTTGGGATAAAGATAAGACATTTGCAAAAATTACTTTGTTAAATCCCAATGCTGTTTTTTCGGTCAAACAAATGGTGCATACACACCGGGATATCCAAGAATTTAATAAACAAATCAAAGAACTTCTGGAAAAAGGATTAATCAAGAATAGCAAGAGTCCTCACACCAGTCCCGCTTTCATAGTAAAAAATCTTGCTGAACAAAAAAGAGGAAAAGCAAGAGTGGCGATCAATTACAAAAAGCTCAATGATAATACTGTCTTTGATGGCTATTATATTCCTAACAAAATAGCCCTTTTCGATAGAATTCAAGGAGCCGCTTGGTTCTCGAAAATGGATTGCAAAGCAGATACTAACTCATAAAAATGGATAAAGAAAGCATTCCTTTAACTGCTTTTAGTTCCCCTCAAGGACATTATGAGTGGATAGTAATGTCATTTGATTTAACGAATGCACCTTGAATTTTCATAGAAGAATAGATAACATCTTCAAAGACCTTAATCATTGTTGTTTTGCTTACATCAATGATATCCGTGTCTTTTCCAAAACTATTGAGCAGCGCAAAGATAACGTCTTAGCTGTCACCCAAAGATGCATTGATCATTGTATCATACTTGGTAAGAACAAGTGCATTTATGCTGAACAAGAGATTGAGGTTTTAGGTTTAGAGATAAAGGCTGGACAAATCATCCTACAAAAGCATATTCTGGAAACAAATAGAAAATTTTCCTAAAAAGATTAAAGATAGAAAGCTGTTAGAAATGTTTCTTGGATACCTTACCTATGCTTCAAATTTCATTAAAGATTTCGCTAAACTAAGAAAGCCATTGCAGCAGAAACTCAAGAAAAAAGTAAATTAAACATGAACCCCTAGCGATTCAAAGATTGTTCAAAACTTCAAAAAGATATGCAAAAATCTTTCTATCCTTAATTTACCTAATGAAAAAGATGATTTAATTCTTGAAATAGATGCCAGCAATGAGCACTAGAGTGCAGTACTCAAAATTAAAGAGGGAGAAAAACTCTACAAATATTACAGTAGGAGTTTTAATAAAGCAACTATCCCACGATAGAAAAAGAAATCCTTGTAGTTATAAAGAGAATTGAAAAGTTCTTAATAGTTTTAGCACCAAAACCTTTTCTCATTCGAACTGATTGGAGAGGAATACTTGGTTTCGTGAAAAAGAATTTACCATATATGCAAGCGCAAGGGCGGCTCCTACGTTGGTGATTATGGCTTAACCAATTTTTCTTTTCTATTGAATACATATAAGGATTGAAGAATTCTCTGACAGACAGTTTAACTCATGAACTCATCAATAGTGATCATCAGAGCACAACTCCTGCCGGAAAAGGAGGAAATCCAATATGAAATGCCATTATTAGTAGAATGGATTTTTCCTTCCAGTAAAGTCCTTATAGATAATTTGGAATTCCATATCAAAAGTAGACCTCACCTTATTCTGCTATCTTCTACCAACCTAAAAATCCAAGGATTTTCCCTTCTAGAGTTATAAGTTAATTACCTAAGGTGTTCTTATGATATCCAAGAAAAAATAAGCTGTCATGTTAGAAAAAATCGTTCAACGAGTGGTATGCAAACTGCATTGACTATTATCATAATTATTCATATGATATTTGGGAATCATGGAGTACTACAATCTAATTTCTCGATAAGTCAGGAGTTGGTGGTGTTAGTTTTCCAGCAGATTCTATCTCTCTAAATGACCTCGTCATTAAAGCCTGGGAATATGCGATGGTAGTTTACTCTATGAAATTCCTAGATCCAAAGTTCTCATTTTTCTCAAAATTGACTAAGTTTCAACAATGCATGTTCAGAAGGATTTATTGGATTCTTACATCTCCGGATGGTCCAATAAGAATCCCAAATAATAGATGCCCATATGTGGAAGTACATTGTGCATTAATTAAATATGAAAACGGAAAAGCAAAGCCAGCTCATTATCTCATTTAGATAGTTGATTTCGACGGCCGCAATGATCAACGAGAAGAATGATTTCTAGAATGGCGAGAATTAGTTACTAATCCTGCTTTAGCAAGAGCCATCAGTTTTTACAACATTTATCATCAAAGTTAGGGATTGATTGAGTGAGGAAAGACACTAATGCGTTGCGAACATACTACTTATGCTTATCACAATGAGTTTGACGTATATATGAAGGTAAAGGAAGTGACTTCAGAAGATATCTTTGATTATCTCTTTGATGTTTGAGCCGAAAAATTCTTATCAGAAAAAGAAAAGAAATATCTTCTTGAATTATTTAAGAAATGGGATCCAGAGCATCTTTAATATGATGAAGATTTTGATGATTATCTGGATAATGATGGCCTGAACGATATCATTAGAGAGGAAGGCATGCAGAATCTCAATAATGATGACTAGTCTTATTATCATTAAAAGGTTCTGAAAGTGGTTGCTCCATTATTGTACTATTTTGATAAGTGTCAGGTTTGTAAAATAAGGTAGTTTACTGTAACCATGTGAATGTAACTGTAGCCTTATGTAAAAGCAGTGTGCACTGTAGCCGTTAGGACATTCTATGTATCCCCATCTCCTCTATAAAAGGAAAGGTAAAACGCTGAGAAGGGACATAGTCATTTGAGCACACTTGAGCAAAAGGGAAGTTGGGTTTCTCTATTTCTCTGTGAGCAAGCATCTCTGATGATCTTAGTAATTTAAGTCCCTCTTAAATCTTTCCATTGTAATATTTCTGCTTTTAAGCTTTCAATAAAAGAAGTTTGCCAATAGGGAACGTTATTCAATTGAACCTTATTTCTTAACTATTATATTTTCTTGATTAAAGTTCAACTATCCTTTAAAATATAATGAACTTGATTGATAACTATGATCCAAGGTAGGAAATGAAACGATTTGTGTTGTCCCTTATCTAAGGAAGGTGTGGTTGAGGTTAGCAATCTCTATAAACTGGAAGCTAGAGGAACGTCAAGATCCAATGCCAACTAAGTTTAGGTAATGGTCAAAACTCTCTAATTAAGTTTTAATTATTTTGCTCAGCATGGTGGGCCTATCACTGCAAAAAGTATAATATTTATGATATAAGTAGTTGATTGTGAGAACTATTACTAGTAGAATCATTATAAGAAGGTTAATTGTTTAAAACAAGTATGTTTCTTGAAAAAACCCTAAAAATAGTTTATTTGCATATTTTATCCAATTCTGAGGGTCTTTCTGCAATGTCTAAGAGTTATGGGCCAAATGCGAAAAAAGGAAAGAGTACAGGAGATATTAAAAAATTAAAACAGGCTTTTAAAAGGT
The DNA here is from genome assembly GCA_029747015.1 of Carnegiea gigantea. Taxonomy (NCBI): domain Eukaryota; kingdom Viridiplantae; phylum Streptophyta; class Magnoliopsida; order Caryophyllales; family Cactaceae; genus Carnegiea; species Carnegiea gigantea. The sequence goes on along the minus strand of JAKOGI010003284.1, from coordinate 45,939 downwards.
AGCAAAAAATCAAAACATCATAGCTAAGCATAATAAAAATCAAGTCAAAAAAGTGAGACCTGAAAAAATCAAGGACATCTATGTCAAGGTGCTAAAAGATCAATAACCCGTAAAATGGGATATTTTCCTTTGAACCCATGCTTCTCTTTCTTATAGTGCACATTCATTTTTGTGTATAGCCTTTTTGTCTTCGATAGGCACCTGGCTTGATTGTCCAGGTTCTATATTCTTAAACCCTTATGTGATGTTTGGTTAGATGTAATGTAATGACAATCTAATGTAATTAACTTTGCAATACAATCATAATTACTTAGTTTGTAGTAATCATAATTACATGATAATTCTTTTATTATAGTATTCTCATACTACCAAACAAGATAATGAAAATACCATTACAAACTTATTTCCATTGTAAAATTGATTAAATCTAACCAAACATTATATTATTTCGATTGATTGATGGAAGTTTGCTTGAATTCCTTAAAGTTTAGGATTTTGTTTCAAATTTCTACTTTGAACGATATCTGAAAAGTTGTTTCAATTCGCTTGGCATCTAGCTTTTCTTGTCTCAAACCTATATTCAATTTATTGATGGAATTTTGTCTTCAGTTAGCTTGATAATCGATTTTCTTGTCTCAAACCCTTTTGTTCGATCAATTGATGTAAAATTATCCCAATTATGTTAACTTTCTCAGAAATGATATACATTGATGGAGTTCTATGACTTTTTTCTTTCTTGTCAGTTTTCAGATCACTAATATAGTCCAATACTTGTCTGGAAACTCGAGCAATGGATGAGGTGAAAGCCCCAAAGATTCTGGATTATTATATTTGTGGCACTGATAAATGTAAGGGAACCCTCTATGGACCTATTAAACATCTCAATGAAAGGCAAAACTAGTTTCGCTTTATGAATGGTGAAGAGTACATTCGTTAGATGAAGAAAGTCCAAGAATCCTCTGTAATTTACTTTTCATCATCAACTTCATATTGCTGACGCATATGCCATGCTAAGTGTTTTTTGCTATGTTTTTTTGCCTTTGATTTGATAAATAATGAAAATACAAAGGCTATTGAATCACCCTAGAGGGGGGTAAATAGGATGATGACCAAAGTTACAAATTAATCGAAAATGAATTGCTGAAAAGTAAATGTGGACAAGACATAAGAATTTTTTAATGAGGTTAGACTCAGTCAAGTTTATTCCCAACCTAGGGTTCCATAACTCTAAGATTAATGAGAATTTTTATTAGGATGAATGATTACACAACTCTAGAGTGCACCTGCTCTAAGTTCCAAGTTTCAAGTTGATACCTTCAACAAGGCTTGGTAGAGTTGACCCTTCAACTCTAAGATCCCACCCAATTACAACTTCAACAAGACAAATCAATCAATTGAAATAAAAGCAATTTAACACTCAATGTATGGCAGTGAATGCTTGAGTGTGAGATATGCTTGTCCTCACTTTACTATGCATCTTTAGCCTTCAATCAGCTCCATTATTTATAGCAAAAACTTGAGAGAACTGTTAGAAACTAGCCGTTAGTGACATCCGATTTTTCAGCTCAGTTCAAAGCCTTGAAACACAGTTCAAAATCCTTGAAAAATTTGTAACTTCAGCAAGCAAGTCCTTCCAATGGCTAATTTTATTTTTGGCTAATTAGTGATATTCTCGAAATCCTTTCAATTGCCTTCGATAATTAAAGCAAGAATCAAGTACCAAATCAATCCTTGATCCTAAAATCTTGTTGGGCAAATATCAACGTAAATCAAATTGTTATTAGGCAAATATCCCCAATAAAGTGGCATATCTTATCTCATAATCAAATATCATTAGAAAGATATAATCCAAAATAATTAATCTATAAAGATTATATAAACAGACTTGAATTAGTCAAACTTAAAATATGTCTTTCACTCAAAATTAAATCAAGTGTTTAATGGGAGTCAACAATCTCCCTCTTTTTGATAAAAGTTAATATTTTAGCTTGATTAATCAAATACATCACCAGACCAAAATATAATCATTACCAGTTGTAGCAAGATTAAGAACTTGCATCTTTCATATTAGAAAATTCAAATACATCACCAAACCAAAGTGAAACTATCAGCTGATTAACAGTACCTACCAACATCATCATACCATGATTTGATTGCCAAAGCATTCTACCCTTTGACGTTCTTTAAAAAGCAAGGGGTGACCGAAAAACATGTTGGCTCATACACGTGGGAGCAAAATAAAACATTTGGAAACCAAAGAAAGGGGAACTTAATTCTAAATAAAATGAGGATTAGAAGAAGACAATTAGATAATATGATATGCAATAGTGGTAACATGGTCTAAATTAGAGGGCTTGAAGTTGACCGCGGTCTTGACATCATGGTGAACTTAACTAGTCATGCAGATCAAGTCATATCATCCACCAGATAACTTACTTATCGATATATCTACCAGCATAAAAACTAGATCCTTTCTTCGAAATTTTTGTGCATTTTCTTCTTTTGTGTCGCTTATTGAACCTCAGAATCATTTAGAGGCCGTAGATGATTCAAATTAGGTTAATGCTATGCAAGAAGAGCTTGGTCAATTTGAAAGAAACCGAGTATGGTTCTTCTTCCTCCTCATCATCATCATATCTGCTTAACTTTAATTCTTGGAATGAAGAAGAGCTTAGTCTACCATCGTTAGATTGATCAAAAACAATGTGAATGCTTTCTTCAATTATTTTAAGATGCCTATTATAAACACAATAAGCTTTACTATGCATGAAATAACTGACAAGAATACCTTCATCGCTTCTTGCATTAAACTTACCTAATCTTTCTTTTCCATTGTTGTGAATGAAGCATTTACAACCAAATGTACGAAAATAAGAAATGTTTGGTTTCTTACCTTTAAACAGTTCATAGGGTGTCTTTTTCAAAATAAGACAAATTAAACAATGATTCAAGACATAGTTAGTGGTGATAATGGCTTCTGCCCAAAAGGATGATGATAGGCCACTTCCACAAAGCATAGTCCTAGCCATATCCTCTAAGGTACAGTGTTTTCTTTCAATCACATCATTTTGTTGAGGAGTTCTAGGTGCTGAGAAATTGTGTGAAATACTAAGATCATTGCAAAACTTAACAAATTATTTTTGATCAAACTCCCTACCATGATCACTTCGAATGGAAACAGTAGGTGCATTTTTGTAAATTTGTAATTGTTTGGAAAGTTTAGAGAACTCATGAAACGCTTCATTTTTCTCTTTTAAAAAGGAAACCCAAGTAAATCATAAATAAGCATCCACAATAACAAGTACATATGAGCTACCTCTTAAATTACAAATAGGTATTGGACCACACAAATCCATGTGAAGCAATTCTAGTGGACGAGATGTACTAATGCACTTTTTGGGCTTAAAGGAACTGCGGACTTGCTTTCCTTTTATACATGCATCACAAATACGATCTTTTTCAAACTCCTATAAAGGTAGTCCATATACTAAGTTAAGCTTGAATAACTTTTCTATTGTGTGCATGCTAGCATGACCTAGTCTACGGTGCCATAACCATGTATCATCAAGAGAGGCTTTAAAGCATGGTAGTTTATTAGATGAGATGCTATTCAAGTTAATGACATAGATGTTGTCCACTCCAGGACCATAGAGAAGTGTTGTTATCATACACATTTTGCACAATACAATGAGAGGAGTTGAAGATAACATTATTTCCTTTATCACAAGTCACTAAGTTGGGATATACTCAAGACATTAAATTTTAATCCTTCAATAAGATATACATTTTCTAATTATTTTGAAGGATCCTTACTAATCTTACCAATACTCATAATCTTACCCACTCTATTGTCATCAAAGGTGACATTTTCATGTTTCTTTTTCTTGATTTTGGAAAAGAGAGATTCATTTCCACTCATGTGCCTACAGCATCCGCTATCAAGATACCAAAGTTCGTCACCAGCTTTCAAGCATACCTGCAAAACAATAGATTAAACATTTCTAACCTTGACATCGAATTTTGGTCCAATGTTGGTTGTGACCATATTTTATGGCCTTGTCCCTTTTGGTACCAAAACTTGATTTACTTTGGTATTTGGCTTTCTAAGAGGACATGAATAAGAGATATGACCCTTTCTTAGACAATAATTACATATGGCATGGGAGTTGTTTTTGATGTCTCTTGAACAAAGAAATTTTTGTATATATATTTTTTTTTGGTTGAAAGGGTTATATCCAATGCCCTCTTAGTTGAAGGGCATCCTTGAAGGTCCTAATAATTTGTCCTAGTTATCTTATCCTTTAGAAAATTTTGGCACCATCTTTTCAAGCCCTTCATATTTGGATTGAAGCTGCTTCATTTCTTTTTCAAGAGTTCCAATCCTTGTGTGAGATTCATTGTTTGATTTTGGTAAAACTTCTTTTTAAAATGAAAATCACAAATTGTTTTCTTCAAGGCCTTTATCTTAAACAAATACTGTTGTTCACATTGTACGCATTTAATTAAGGCTTGAGCTAATTTATCTTTAGAATATTGAAGAAAGTCAGAGTAATCTACCTTATCTGAGTTTTCATACACGGTTTCACCTTCTTGGACTTGGTCTTCATTTACCATAAGACATATGTTTGTTGCTTGCTCTTCTTCATCGTCGCTATCGCCTAAGTGACTATCACTCCTTGTGGATATCATTGCTTTCTTAAATTTTTTCTTGGCCTTTTGCTTGTGTTTTTCAACATTCTTTTGTGGAATTGGGCAATCTTTTACCACATGTCCTGGTAAGCTATAACCAAAACAAGTACCAAGATTAAATTCATTTTTGTTGTTTAAGGGTTTGTTACCTTTTGAAGATTTCTCATTCTTCCTTAAGGAAGATCCCTTTCCATAGAATTTCATAGGATGGAATCTCTTTGATTTGAACATCTTCTTTAGTCCTCTTGTAATCATTGCTATGGAATTTTCATCTTCTTCACTATATTCTTCTTCCAAGGAGTATGTTCTTCACTTGTAGTTTTGAAAGCTACTCCCTTCTTTGTTTGTGTTTCTTCTTCATCTTCTCTAAGATGAATTTAATGCATGAGAAGTTTCCCGAGTAGATCATCCTAGGCTACTGTCTTGAGGTTTAGGGATTCTTCAATTGCGGTGACCTTGGGATCCCATTTGTTTGTAGGAAGACATCGAAGGATTTTTCTAACCATTTCCTCATTGACGTAGGTCTTGCCAAGTGATTTGAGGCTATAGGTTATGTCGATGAATCTTGTGAACATCTCTTTGATAGTTTCGTCGGGTTGCATTTTGAACAATTCATATTGATGGATGAACATATAGATCTTTGTTTCTCTTACTTGACTCATCCCTTCTTATGTTACCCCCAACTTGTCCTAAATTTCTTTAGCTGATTCACATGCACAAATATGATTGTATTCGTTAGCATCTAATCCACAACATCGGATATGTATAGCCTTACAATTTTTTAAAAGTCTTGCAAAGTCTTCTTGGGTGTATTGATCTTCAGTTTTCATGACAGACTTTCCATCGATGGTAGTGTTTCAAATGTACGGGCCTTTAGTCACAATGTGATGGAGTCCTACCTAGCCAAGACCTTGGTCAAGATGTATCAAGTCCAAGTCGTCCAAAAACAAGGTCCTAAACCAAGAAGATGGCTCACCTTTGGCAAGGAATCGAAGACAGCACAAACGGGTTAACCGGTCAGCATAAGCCCGGTTTTGTGCATCTGATTTCCTAAGCCATATGATGGCTTAAGGCCAATATTTTTGCGTTTTTGGAATCCTCAGGATGTTAGCTTTCAAGTCCAGGCATTGGTTTCAAATCATGCCACAAAGAGGATGGAGTATCAAAGACATTTTCCTAACCGGTCAGAATCGGTCCAGTTCTGCGCGGTTAAAAGTTTAGGTGTGATTACCCTACTTAAACTTTGTTTAACCCTAATTTCTTGATTGGGGGGGTTTTTACACACCTTGACCTTTCCCCTCCACGAGTAAAACCCAGATCATATCCCTTTTTGCTTGGGTTAAACTTAGTCTGAAAACTGGGTGAAGCAAACTGGCCCTGAACCCGGTTGACATCACAGCAACACTTTACCTTCTCTAGAGGGTTTCCTTTTCTTCAGCTGAATGGGCACTCTCTTCTATGTTGGCACACGCCCAAGGTAACCTAGGGAAGGTCACAACCAATGAAAGAAGGGCTGCAAGAAGAGTTGTCTCTTGATTCTCATTGGAAGACAAGGAAGGTGCTATCTTGCTTCCTATTGGTCAGCCGCAAAGGGGAGGTCACTTTTCGGCTAGGCACATGCTTTCCTTGCTGCATTTGAAGCTGAATGAGATTAAGGACAAGTTAATAATGTAGTAATCTTCATTTGTCTTGCTTTCCTTGATGCTTTTAAGTGTATTTTGATTAGCATTAAGTATGTTTGTAACCGATTAACTCTAACCGTGGGAATTAGAGTTAATTAACACCTTTCCTCCCTAGGAGGGTAAGGTGAGGTGTCTTCTAACTTGCTTGCTGAATAGGAAAGGTTGTAAGGCAAGCAACAAAAGGGAAGGCACGGCCATAATGAAAGGCACTTCAGATTTTGTTCAATGAAAACCGTAGAGAGCTTTTAAAGCTTCCTCACCAAATCCTTGCTTGCTTATCTTAGTTTAGGCCAAACTAAGTGGTGTTCAAGTGAGTCTTAACCTTGATTAAGTGGTGATTCTGTATCTTAATCAAGATTAAGGGCCCTAGACTCAAAGGTTGGTGGTGATTACTGTATCCAATCCAAGAGTTTAGCTTATCTCTCTCCTTTGCTTCCTACCGGGTCATTAACAAGATTGTTTGCTTAATTTTCCAAGGTATTCATCTCCACCTACCGTGTTCTTCATTCCCTTTCCTTATTCCACTCTTTCTACTACCATTCACCCCCATTTCCTTCAAGTCTACCTCACCAAAAAGCCAGAAAATCAATTAGAATTGAAGAGCACTCAAACCGGGCAAAACTAGCCTATTCTAGTTATTTTGGGCAGTGATTCAGCACGGTGTACCCGTGCCCACTAGCACGCCCGTGCCACTTCAGCCCGTGAACTACATTGAGTTTTGAGTCTTCTTTGGTGTGAGGTTAGTGAGTGTGTTCATTCCCATTGACCTTTACATCATATTTGGTATCAGAGCTGAGTTTCATCTTTGGCCTGGTATTGAATCCACGCATCCAAACTCCCTTCTTTTCCATTTCTCAAACACGAACATGAGTACTAGTATGAGTATGGAAGAAAAGCTTGATGCCATTTTGAAGGATAATCATGAGATTACTTCTTCTAATCAAGAACTCAAGGCACAGAACGAGTACCTACGCAAGCAGTTGGGTACTTTTCTCAAGCAAAAGCAAAAGTTCAATGAAGAACCATCCTATTTTGCTTCACAAGGCCGAGAGCAAGTGCTTAGTCACAACCTTGAATCCTCAAGTGATGAAGAGTCATTCAGAAGACCACGACAAGAGCCAAGAGGACAAGGTAACTCTAATGATTTTAGAGTTGAGATTCCAGAATATGAAGGCAAGCTTGATCCAGAAGACTTCTTGGACTGGTTGCACACAGTGGAGAGGGTATTCGAATACAAGGACGTTCCAGAAGAAAAGAAAGTCAAGTTGGTGGCATTAAGACTACGTAAGTACGCTTCCTTATGGTGGACCAACTTGTGTGCTAAAAGAGTTAGGGAACGTAAGACTAAAATCAGAACTTGGGAGAAAATGAAAACCAAGTTGAAGGCTAGATTCTTACCCCCCACGTATGTCCAAGATTGTTATTCACAACTTCATAATCTGAGTCAAGGCAATCTTAGTGTTGAAGAATACACTAGAGAATTTGAGAAGCTTGTGATTAAATGTGATTTGCAAGAACCAGAAGAGCAAACGATTGTAAGGTACTTGGGAGGACTTGATCCTAAGTACTCTAATGTTGTGGAATTACAAGCTTACACCACATTTGATGAGGTTTGCGTACTTGCTCACAAGGTTGAGCAACAAAAGAAAGCTAAGCAAACTTTCAAACCTCCACATCAAAAGCCTCCAATCCGGAACCAACCTTTTAACAAGGGGAGTTCCCAACCAGTTTCTAAGCCACAAAATCCCTTTCCTCTGAATCCACAAAGAACCCAAGCACCACAAAAGGCCCCAGCTACCCCAATTCGACCAAACCCCAATCCTATGAGCACTAGAAGATGTTTCAAGTGCCAAGGACTTGGCCATATTGCTTCAGAGTGCCCAAACCGCAAGGTCATCACTTTGGCCGAATGGAGAACCGTGGATGAGCAAGAAAAGGAAGGTGAAAATGAAGGTGAAACTGAAGAAGAGCATGAAGAGAGTCAAGAAGAAGTTGAGGAGGAAGCTGATGAAGGAGAAATGTTAGTTTTGAGGAGAGTCTTGAACGGCCAAAAGAGCACCAAGGATGAACAAAGAGAAAACATATTCCACACTAGGTGCACGGTTCAAGGCAAGGTATGTTCGTTGATTATTGATGGTGGGAGCTGTGCAAACGTGGTGTCCCTTACCATGATTGAAAAGCTAGGTTTGCAAGCTACGGCCCATCCCCATCCATACAATATACAATGGTTGAATCAAAGCAAAGGGCTTCAAGTCAATTCAAGGTGTCTCATTTCATTATCCATTGGTAAGAACTATCAAGACCAACTTTGGTGTGATGTTATACCTATGGATGCATGCCATGTATTATTGGGAAGGCCTTGGTTGTATGACCGAAGGGTGACCCATGATGGTTTCATGAACACATATTCCTTGTCTATGAAAGGCAAGAAGATTACTCTAAAACCATTATCACCACCCGAAATTCTCAAGAACAAACCCACAAAAGGCCATGAACAATCTGGTTGTTTACTCACTTTTAGTGAAACTCTTTTGAGGCTTCGAATCATGAATTCAAGGCTTTTAAGGAGTGGATCTTAACCATACAAGAAGAACCAGAATCCCCATTACCAACCCATCCATTTGCCAAATCACTCATCCAAGCATTCTGCCACTTGTTTCCAGAAGAGATACCCTCGGGTTTACCCCCTAAACGGGATATCCAACACCATATTGACCTCATTCCTGGCTCAGTTCTTCCAAACAAGCCAGCTTACAGAATGAACCCAAAGGAGACCATGGAGATTCAACGGCAAGTAGAGGAATTGATGTCAAAGGGACTTGTGCGTGAGTCCTAAAGCCCCTGTGTCGTGCCTGCTTTGTTGGTTCCCAAGAAGGATGGCAGCCAACGCATGTGTGTGGACAGCAGAGCCATAAACAAGATCACCATCAAGTATAGGTATCCTATACCTAGGCTTGAAGACATGCTAGACGAGTTACATGACTCTAAAGTCTTTTCCAAGATTGATCTTCGAAGTGGTTACTACCAGATCAGAATAAGAGAGGGGGATGAATGGAAGACTGTATTCAAGACTAAAGGAGGTTTATATGAGTGGCTGGTTATGCCATTCGGTCTTTCCAACGCTCCTAGCACATTCATGAGGTTGATGAATCAGGTATTCAAACCTTATATTGGCAAGTTCGTGGTGGTTTACTTCGATGACATTCTTATCTATTCCAAGGACGAGCAAGAACATCAAAATCATCTCAATCAGATCATGCATGTCCTTGAACGTGAGCAGCTATATGGTAATCTTAAGAAGTGTACCTTCTTTACTCATGAGGTTACATTCTTAGGTTACATTGTTTCTAGTGAAGGCATTAAAGTTGATGAAGGGAAGATAGAGGCTATTCGCACTTGGCCTCAACCACAAAGTATACATGATGTTAGAAGTTTTCATGGTTTGGCTTCGTTTTACAGAAGGTTTATTCGAAACTTCAGCACCATCATGTCCCCTATGACTGAAGTGCTTAAGGGTTCATCATTCCAATGGACTCCTAAAGCTCAATCCGCCTTCGAAGAAGTAAAGAAGAAACTTACTCAAGCACCGGTCCTTTCTCTACCATGCTTTGAGAAAGTTTTTGAGGTTGAATGTGATGCCTCAGGAGTAGGAATTGGTGGAGTTTTAACTCAGGAAGGCAAGCCATTAGCCTTCTTCAGTGAAAAACTGTGTGACTCAAGAAGAAAATACTCCACCTATGACAAAGAATTCTATGCGATCATTCGGTGTCTAGAACATTGGAGTCATTACTTAGTGGCTAGTGAGTTTATACTTCATTCAGATCATGAGGCTTTGAAGTATATTCAAGGCCAGCACAAACTGAACTCACGTCATGCTAAGTGGGTTGAATTCCTACAATCTTTCCACTTCACTATCAAGCACAAATCAGGAAAGTTGAATCAAGGCGCAGATGCATTATCAAGGAGACATCTCCTTATGTTTCAGTTAGACGCCCTTATTCTGGGTTTCGAGCATCTTAAGAGTCTATATGCTGAAGATGAAGACCTTGGGCCTCTCTATGCTGCTTGTTTGAAGCATCCAAAGGGAGATTTCCTAATTCAAGAAGGTTATTTATTCAAGGGAGTGCGGTTGTGCATTCCAAAGTGTAGCACTCGTGAGCTTCTAATCAGAGAAGTTCATGGAGGTTCCTTGGCAGGTCATTTTGGAGAATCAAAGACCTTAACCATGTTAAGGGAACATTACTACTGGCCAGGGATGGAGAAGGATGTTCAGGACATCCTTAGGAGGTGTGGAACGTGCCAAGCAGCCAAGAGCATACCCTACCTCACGGATTATACACCCCATTACCCGTACCGACTTTACCATGGGTGGACGTGAGTATGGACTTCATTTTGGGTCTACCTAAGACTCAAAGGGGAAAGGATTCAATCTTCGTGGTGGTAGACAGATTTTCGAAAATGGCACATTTCATTCCCTGCTGCAAAACCAATGATGCTACACACATTGCCGAGCTCTATTTTAAAGAGGTAACAAGGTTGCATGGTATCCCTAACACCATTGTTTCAGATAGGGATACGAAGTTCCTCAGTCATTTCTGGATTACCCTGTGGAAAAAGCTTGGTACTAAGTTGCTGTTTAGTACTACCTGTCATCCTCAGACTGATGGCCAAACTGAGGTCACTAATCGAACCCTGGGTACTCTCCTAAGGGCTTTGATTAAACCTAATGCGAAGGCCTGGGATTTACTCTTTCCCCATGCTGAGTTTGCATTCAATCGGGCACCTAGCAAAGCTACCGGTCTTTCACCATTAAAAGTGGTGTATGGGGTTGATCCTTTAAGTCCAAATGACCTCATCCCACGACCCCAAGATCAAAAGCCCCATGTTGATGCCACACAAAGAGTAAAAGAAATTCAAAAGCTCCATGAGTTGGTGAAGGCTCGAATTGAGAAGACTAATGCAGCCTATGAAGCACACGCCAACAAGCATAGGAGAAAGATTGTTTTTCAACCAGGAGACTTGGTATGGATCCATTTAAGAAAGGAACGTTTTCCTTCTAAAAGGAAGAACAAACTCATGCCACGAGCGGAAGGTCCATTTGAAGTCTTGGAGAGGATCAACGACAATGCTTATAAGATTGATCTCCCGGGTGATTTTGAGGTTTCAGCCACCTTTAATGTAGCTGATTTGAGCCCCTACTATCCGGACACTTCCCCACCAGATTTGAGGATCAAATCTTTTCAACAAGGGGAGGATGATGGAGTCCTACGTAGCCAAGACCTTGGTCAAGATGTATCAAGTCCAAGTCGTCCAAAAACAAGGTCCCAAACCAAGAAGATGGCTCACCTTTGGCAAGGAATCGAAGACAGCACAAACGGGTTAACCGGTTAGCATAAGCCCGGTTTTGTGCATCTGATTTCCTAAGCCGTATGATGGCTTAAGGCCAATATTTTTGCGTTTTTGGAATCCTCAGGATGTTAGCTTTCAAGTCCAGGCATTGGTTTCAAATCATGCCACAAAGAGGATGGAGTATCAAAGACATTTTCCTAACCGGTCAGAATCGGTCCAGCTCTGCGCGGTTAAAAGTTTAGGTGTGATTGCCCTACTTAAACTTTGTTTAACCCTAATTTCTTGATTGGGGGGGGGTTTTTACACACCTTGAACTTTCCCCTCCATGAGTAAAACCCAGATCATATCCCTTTTTGCTTGGGTTAAACTTAGTCTGAAAACCGGGTGAAGCAAACTGGCCCTGAACCCGGTTGACATCACAGCAACACTTTACCTTCTCTAGAGGGTTTCCTTTTCTTCAGCTGAATGGGCACTCTCTTCTATGTTGGCACACGTCCAAGGCAACCTAGGGAAGGTCACAACCAATGAAAGAAGGGCTGCAAGAAGAGTTGTCTCTTGATTCTCATTGGAAGACAAGGAAGGTGCTATCTTGCTTCCTATTGGTCAGCCGCAAAGGGAGGTCACTTTTCGGCTAGGCACATGCTTTCCTTGCTGCATTTGAAGCTGAATGAGATTAAGGACAAGTTAATAATGTAGTAATCTTCATTTGTCTTGCTTTCCTTGATGTTTTAAGTGTATTTTGATTAGCATTAAGTATGTTTGTAACCGATTAACTCTAACCGTGGGAATTAGAGTTAATTAACACCTTTCCTCCCTAGGAGGGTAAGGTGAGGTGTCTTCTAACTTGCTTGCTGAATAGGAAAGGTTGTAAGGCAAGCAACAAAAGGGAAGGCACGGCCATAATGAAAGGGACTTCAGATTTTGTTCAATGAAAACCGTAGAGAGCTTTTAAAGCTTCCTCACCAAATCCTTGCTTGCTTATCTTAGTTTAGGCCAAACTAAGTGGTGTTCAAGTGAGTCTTAACCTTGATTAAGTGGTGATTCTGTATCTTAATCAAGATTAAGGGCCCTAGACTCAAAGGTTGGTGGTGATTACTGTATCCAATCCAAGAGTTTAGCTTATCTCTCTCCTTTGCTTCCTACCGGGTCATTAGCAAGATTGTTTGCTTAATTTTCCAAGGTATTCATCTCCACCTACCGTGTTCTTCATTCCCTTTCCTTATTCCACTCTTTCTACTACCATTCACCCCCATTTCCTTCAAGTCTACCTCACCAAAAAGCCAGAAAATCAATTAGAATTGAAGAGCACTCAAACCGGGCAAAACTAGCCTATTCTAGTTATTTTGGGCAGTGATTCAGCACGGTGTACCCGTGCCCACTAGCACGCCCGTGCCACTTCAGCCCGTGAACTACATTGAGTTTTGAGTCTTCTTTGGTGTGAGGTTAGTGTGTGTGTTCATTCCCATTGACCTTTACATCATATTTGGTATCAGAGCTGAGTTTCATCTTTGGCCTGGTATTGAATCCACGCATCCAAACTCCCTTCTTTTCCATTTCTCAAACACGAACATGAGTACTAGTATGAGTATGGAAGAAAAGCTTGATGCCATTTTGAAGGATAATCATGAGATTACTTCTTCTAATCAAGAACTCAAGGCACAGAACGAGTACCTACGCAAGCAGTTGGGTACTTTTCTCAAGCAAAAGCAAAAGTTCAATGAAGAACCATCCTATTTTGCTTCACAAGGCCGAGAGCAAGTGCTTAGTCACAACCTTGAATCCTCAAGTGATGAAGAGTCATTCAGAAGACCACGACAAGAGCCAAGAGGACAAGGTAACTCTAATGATTTTAGAGTTGAGATTCCAGAATATGAAGGCAAGCTTGATCCAGAAGACTTCTTGGACTAGTTGCACACAGTGGAGAGGGTATTCGAATACAAGGACGTTCCAGAAGAAAAGAAAGTCAAGTTGGTGGCATTAAGACTACGTAAGTACGCTTCCTTATGGTGGACCAACTTGTGTGCTAAAAGAGTTAGGGAACGTAAGACTAAAATCAGAACTTGGGAGAAAATGAAAACCAACTTGAAGGCTAGATTCTTACCCCCCACGTATGTCCAAGATTGTTATTCACAACTTCATAATCTGAGTCAAGGCAATCTTAGTGTTGAAGAATACACTAGAGAATTTGAGAAGCTTGTGATTAAATGTGATTTGCAAGAACCAGAAGAGCAAACGATTGTAAGGTACTTGGGAGGACTTGATCCTAAGTACTCTAATGTTGTGGAATTACAAGCTTACACCACATTTGATGAGGTTTGCGTACTTGCTCACAAGGTTGAGCAACAAAAGAAAGCTAAGCAAACTTTCAAACCTCCACATCAAAAGCCTCCAATCCGGAACCAACCTTTTAACAAGGGGAGTTCCCAACCAGTTTCTAAGCCACAAAATCCCTTTCCTCTGAATCCACAAAGAACCCAAGCACCACAAAAGGCCCCAGCTACCCCAATTCGACCAAACCCCAATCCTATGAGCACTAGAAGATGTTTCAAGTGCCAAGGACTTGGCCATATTGCTTCAGAGTGCCCAAACCGCAAGGTCATCACTTTGGCCGAATGGAGAACCGTGGATGAGCAAGAAAAGGAAGGTGAAAATGAAGGTGAAACTGAAGAAGAGCATGAAGAGAATCAAGAAGAAGTTGAGGAGGAAGCTGATGAGGGAGAAATGTTAGTTTTGAGGAGAGTCTTGAACGGCCAAAAGAGCACCAAGGATGAACAAAGAGAAAACATATTCCACACTAGGTGCACGGTTCAAGGCAAGGTCTGTTCATTGATTATTGATGGTGGGAGCTGTGCAAACGTGGTGTCCCTTACCATGATTGAAAAGCTAGGTTTGCAAGTTACGGCCCATCCCCATCCATACAATATACAATGGTTGAATCAAAGCAAAGGGCTTCAAGTCAATTCAAGGTGTCTCATTTCATTATCCATTGGTAAGAACTATCAAGACCAACTTTGGTGTGATGTTATACCTATGGATGCATGCCATGTATTATTGGGAAGGCCTTGGTTGTATGACCGAAGGGTGACCCATGATGGTTTCATGAACACATATTCCTTGTCTATGAAAGGCAAGAAGATTACTCTAAAACCATTATCACCACCCGAAATTCTCAAGAACAAACCCACAAAAGGCCATGAACAATCTGGTTGTTTACTCACTTTTAGTGAAACTCTTTTGAGGTCTTCGAATCATGAATTCAAGGCTTTTAAGGAGTGGATCTTAACCATACAAGAAGAACCAGAATCCCCATTACCAACCCATCCATTTGCCAAATCACTCATCCAAGCATTCTGCCACTTGTTTCCAGAAGAGATACCCTCGGGTTTACCCCCTAAACGGGATATCCAACACCATATTGACCTCATTCCTGGCTCAGTTCTTCCAAACAAGCCAGCTTACAGAATGAACCCAAAGGAGACCATGGAGATTCAACGGCAAGTAGAGGAATTGATGTCAAAGGGACTTGTGCGTGAGTCCTAAAGCCCCTGTGTCGTGCCTGCTTTGTTGGTTCCCAAGAAGGATGGCAGCCAACGCATGTGTGTGGACAGCAGAGCCATAAACAAGATCACCATCAAGTATAGGTATCCTATACCTAGGCTTGAAGACATGCTAGACGAGTTACATGGCTCTAAAGTCTTTTCCAAGATTGATCTTCGAAGTGGTTACTACCAGATCAGAATAAGAGAGGGGGATGAATGGAAGACTGCATTCAAGACTAAAGGAGGTTTATATGAGTGGCTGGTTATGCCATTCGGTCTTTCCAATGCTCCTAGCACATTCATGAGGTTGATGAATCAAGTATTCAAACCTTATATGGGCAAGTTCGTGGTGGTTTACTTCGATGACATTCTTATCTATTCCAAGGACGAGCAAGAACATCAAAATCATCTCAATCAGATCATGCATGTCCTTGAACGTGAGCAGCTATATGGTAATCTTAAGAAGTGTACCTTCTTTACTTATGAGGTTACATTCTTAGGTTACATTGTTTCTAGTGAAGGCATTAAAGTTGATGAAGGGAAAATAGAGGCTATTCGCACTTGGCCTCAACCACAAAGTATACATGATGTTAGAAGTTTTCATGGTTTGACTTCGTTTTACAGAAGGTTTATTCGAAACTTCAGCACCATCATGTCCCCTATGACTGAAGTGCTTAAGGGTTCATCATTCCAATGGACTCCTAAAGCTCAATCCGCCTTCGAAGAAGTAAAGAAGAAACTTACTCAAGCACCGGTCCTTTCTCTACCATGCTTTGAGAAAGTTTTTGAGGTTGAATGTGATGCCTCAAGAGTAGGAATTGGTGGAGTTTTAACTCAGGAAGGCAAGCCATTAGCCTTCTTCAGTGAAAAACTGTGTGACTCAAGAAGAAAATACTCCACCTATGACAAGGAATTCTATACGATCATTCGGTGTCTAGAACATTGGAGTCATTACTTAGTGGCTAGTGAGTTTATACTTCATTCAGATCATGAGGCTTTGAAGTATATTCAGGGTCAGCACAAACTAAACTCACGTCATGCTAAGTGGGTTGAATTCCTACAATCTTTCCACTTCACTATCAAGCACAAATCAGGAAAGTTGAATCAAGGCGCAGATGCATTATCAAGGAGACATCTCCTTATGTTTCAGTTAGACGCCCTTATTCTGGGTTTCGAGCATCTTAAGAGTCTATATGCTGAAGATGAAGACCTTGGGCCTCTCTATGCTGCTTGTTTGAAGCATCCAAAGGGAGATTTCCTGATTCAAGAAGGTTATTTATTCAAGGGAGTGCGGTTGTGCATTCCAAAGTGTAGCACTCGTGAGCTTCTAATCAGAGAAGTTCATGGAGGTTCCTTGGCAGGTCATTTTGGAGAATCAAAGGCCTTAACCATGTTAAGGGAACATTACTACTAGCCAGGGATGGAGAAGGATGTTCAGGACATCCTTAGGAGGTGTGGAACGTGCCAAGCAGCCAAGAGCCATACCCTACCTCACGGATTATACACCCCATTACCCGTACCGACTTTACCATGGGTGGACGTGAGTATGGACTTCATTTTGGGTCTACCTAAGACTCAAAGGGGAAAGGATTCAATCTTCGTGGTGGTAGACAGATTTTCGAAAATGGCACATTTCATTCCCTGCTGCAAAACCAATGATGCTACACACATTGCCGAGCTCTATTTTAAAGAGGTAACAAGGTTGCATGGTATCCCTAACACCATTGTTTCAGATAGGGATACGAAGTTCCTCAGTCATTTCTGGATTACCCTGTGGAATAGGCTTGGTACTAAGTTGCTGTTTAGTACTACCTGTCATCCTCAGACTGATGGCCAAACTGAGGTCACTAATCGAACCCTGGGTACTCTCCTAAGGGCTTTGATTAAACCTAATGCGAAGGCCTGGGGTTTACTCTTACCCCATGCTGAGTTTGCATTCAATCGGGCACCTAGCAAAGCTACTGGTCTTTCACCATTTAAAGTGGTGTATGGGGTTGATCCTTTAAGTCCAAATGACCTCACCCCACGACCCCACGATCAAAAGCCCCATGTTGATGCCACACAAAGAGTAAAAGAAATTCAAAAGCTCTATGAGTTGGTGAAGGCTCGAATTGAGAAGACTAATGCAGCCTATGAAGCACACGCCAACAAGCATAGGAGAAAGATTGTTTTTCAACCAGGAGACTTGGTATGGATCCATTTAAGAAAGGAACGTTTTCCTTCTAAAAGGAAGAACAAACTCATGCCACGAGCGGAAGGTCCATTTGAAGTCTTGGAGAGGATTAACAACAATGCTTATAAGATTGATCTCCCTGGTGATTTTGAGGTTTCAGCCACCTTTAATGTAGCTGATTTGAGCCCCTACTATCCGGACACTTCCCCACCAGATTTGAGGATCAAATCTTTTCAACAAGGGGAGGATGATGGAGTCCTACCTAGCCAAGACCTTGGTCAAGATGTATCAAGTCCAAGTCGTCCAAAAACAAGGTCCCAAACCAAGAAGATGGCTCACCTTTGGCAAGGAATCGAAGACAGCACAAACGGGTTAACCGGTCAGCATAAGCCCGGCTTTGTGCATCTGATTTCCTAAGCCATATGATGGCTTAAGGCCAATATTTTTGCGTTTTTGGAATCCTCAGGATGTTAGCTTTCAAGTCCAGGCATTGGTTTCAAATCATGCCACAAAGAGGATGGAGTATCAAAGACATTTTCCTAACCGGTCAGAATCGGTCCAGTTCTGCGCGGTTAAAAGTTTAGCTGTGATTACCCTACTTAAACTTTGTTTAACCCTAATTTCTTGATTGGGGGGGTTTTTACACACCTTGAACTTTCCCCTCCATGAGTAAAACCCAGATCATATCCCTTTTTGCTTGGGTTAAACTTAGTCTGAAAACCGGGTGAAGCAAACTGGCCCTGAACCCGGTTGACATCACAGCAACACTTTACCTTCTCTAGAGGGTTTCCTTTTCTTCAGCTGAATGGGCACTCTCTTCTATGTTGGCACACGCCCAAGGCAACCTAGGGAAGGTCACAACCAATGAAAGAAGGGCTGCAAGAAGAGTTGTCTCTTGATTCTCATTGGAAGACAAGGAAGGTGCTATCTTGCTTCCTATTGGTCAGCCGCAAAGGGGAGGTCACTTTTCGGCTAGGCACATGCTTTCCTTGCTGCATTTGAAGCTGAATGAGATTAAGGACAAGTTAATAATGTAGTAATCTTCATTTGTCTTGCTTTCCTTGATGTTTTAAGTGTATTTTGATTAGCATTAAGTATGTTTGTAACCGATTAACTCTAACCGTGGGAATTAGAGTTAATTAACACCTTTCCTCCCTAGGAGGGTAAGGTGAGGTGTCTTCTAACTTGCTTTCTGAATAGGAAAGGTTGTAAGGCAAGCAACAAAAGGGAAGGCACGGCCATAATGAAAGGGACTTCAGATTTTGTTCAATGAAAACCGTAGAGTGCTTTTAAAGCTTCCTCACCAAATCCTTGCTTGCTTATCTTAGTTTAGGCCAAACTAAGTGGTGTTCAAGTGAGTCTTAACCTTGATTAAGTGGTGATTCTGTATCTTAATCAAGATTAAGGGCCCTAGACTCAAAGGTTGGTGGTGATTACTGTATCCAATCCAAGAGTTTAGCTTATCTCTCTCCTTTGCTTCCTACCGGGTCATTAACAAGATTGTTTGCTTAATTTTCCAAGGTATTCATCTCCACCTACTGTGTTCTTCATTCCCTTTCCTTATTCCACTCTTTCTACTACCATTCACCCCCATTTCCTTCAAGTCTACCTCACCAAAAAGCCAGAAAATCAATTAGAATTGAAGAGCACTCAAACCGGGCAAAACTAGCTTATTCTAGTTATTTTGGGCAGTGATTCAGCACGGTGTACCCGTGCCCGCTAGCACGCCCATGCCACTTCAGCCCGTGAACTACATTGAGTTTTGAGTCTTCTTTGGTGTGAGGTTAGTGAGTGTGTTCATTCCCATTGACCTTTACATCACAATGTTGCACAACTAATAATCTTTAGTCTTGATGAACATCTCCATCAAATTTTTCGAGTAAGAAAAGTTAGTGCCCCTAAACAAAGGAGGTCTAGTAGTAGAGAGCAACCTTGATCATAACAGCTTTCATCGGTAGTGGCCATGATTGTTGCTCACTTGACGGTAAAGCCAAAATGCAGTGGGTCTGGCTCTAATACCACTTGTCATGGGGTCATTACTCTCTCCCCAAAATGTTGGACTGATAGGGTGTGCAGCACCACGACTTATAAAACCAGGATCCTCCCATCACTTTTCTAATGCGGGACTATTGTCCGTGACATTCTCCCCCGCCCAATCATATGACGCCCTTGTCACAGATGCGACCCGCTGCCTACTCCGTCGGAGCACTTGGCAAGACATCAGAGTTGCGCCTAGGTTGGGTATGATACCAATTGAAAACTCAAAAGGTATTGAATCATCTTAGAGGGGTCATGAATAGGGTGATAATCAAAGTTGTGAATTAACCGAAAAAGAATTATAGAAAAGTAAATGTGGACAAAACACAAGAATTTTTTAATGAGGTTAGCCTTAACCAGGCGTAGTCCCCGCCTAGAGTTTCCTAACTCTAGGATTAACCAGAATTTTTATTAGTATGGATGATTACATGACTATAGAGTATACCTCCTCTAAGTTCCAAGCTAAAAGTTGACACCTTCAACAAGGATTGGTAGAATTGACCTTCAACTCTAAGATCCCGCCAAATTACAACTTGAATAATACAAGTTAATTAATTGAAATAAAAGCAATTTAACACTCAATGTATGCCAATGAATTCTTTAGTGTGAGGTATGGTTGTCGTCGCTTTTCTATGCATCTTTAGCCTTTAATCAGCTCCATTATTTATAACAAACTTTTAAGAGAACTGTTAGAAACTAGCCATTAGAGCCATTTGACTTTTCAGCTTAGTTCAAGGCCTTGAAACACAATTCAGAGTCCTTCAAAAATTTGCAACTTCAGCAAGCAAGTCCTTCCAATTGCTAATTTTATTTTTGGCCTATTAGAGATATTCTAGAAATCCTTTCAATTGTCTTCCATAATTACAGCAAGATTCAAGTACTAAATCGATCCTTGATTCTAAAATCTTGTTGGGCAAATATCAAGGTAAATCAAATTCTTGATAGTCAAATATCCCTAATAAAGTGGTATATCTTATCTTATAATCATATATGATTAGAAACATATAATCCGTAATAAATAATATATAAAGATTATATAACCAGACTTGAACTAATCAAATTTAGAATATGTCTTTCACTCAAAATTAAATCAAGGGTTTTAAGGGAGTCAACAAATAATTTTGGTTCCCTATTGCATATATTTTTAGCTTTTATTTCAAAATCAGTGGGTGAGAAATGAGATGTAATTCATGTGAATTTACAACGCACAGGGCTTCGACGTTGATGGTTGTACTGGTAGGTTGGATGTGTGGATTGTCCCTATATCTCCTGGTTTCTGGCCAATGGCCGAGCTGGCAGCTGAGTTTGCTGCCAAAAATTAGGAAGAAGAATGGAGTAATTTGATTTGCATCTTGTGTCAAGCAATATTGTGTCCTTCAGTCTTTAGTTATTAGAAATCATTACCCAACTTTTATGTTGTTTCTTTGAGACTTTCCTTTGAAGGATGGTGTTTGTCTCTGGGGGACTACTTTTCTTTTGAACATCATTTAATGATGCTCGCTCCATTATTTCCAAATTAGGATGTATTTCATATTTTTCCTTTTCATTTCAACATTTTTCAAAAGAACTTTGAGAATGCTTATCTAACCTCCTTTAAGAGCTTAAATTTCCTATTCTTTAAAGTTTATTTTTATGTGTGTAGCACTCTGGTAGTATCTTCTTCTCATGGATGATTTGTTTACTATTAACGTACAGTGTTGCAGAAAAACAGAGTTTTAATATTTATAAACCCCAAGTGCAAGGTGTATCGTTGAGTACTTGGGGTGTCGTCCGCAGGGAATTGTGTTTCCAACTACCAGAGCTAACTAAAGCGTCTCAAGCTAGGCAGGATCGAAGGGTGAGAAGGGGAAACTAAACTACGCTACAAATACAGAAACAAGCGACTTGGAATTGTGATTTTACCAATGGATGAACCAACTAACCAAGACGAGTCCTAACCTACCCAAACTACGCTACGAACAAGAGATGGTCGGTTGCACCATTAAAGACCACCCAAGCCCTCTCTCAAGGGTCATGAGCTAGTCTAGTTAGTCTAACCGCCTATTTTCATGGGGTTAGCCCAACTAGACCACAAAACTAGCAACCCCGGACCTAACTCGATTCGGATACTATTCTCATGTCCCGAACTCAGCCATTCCCTCTTCCACACTAGCAAATTGACCTCACCTCTCAGCATAAGTCAATCGCCCAAAAATATGGATGAAACCCCTCTCAGGCATTTCATCGAACACTTGGCGGGCGTGAAGGAAAACTCTAGGTTCTAAGCATGGATTGAGTATGGTTAGGCCAAATACAAGATTAATTAGCCATCAAGAGGCTAATCACAACCCAAGCCAACACAATCTACCAACAAAACATCAAGAACACAACAAAACCTAAACTAACAAAATAAGAACAAGAACATGAAGAACAAAGCAAAGGGAATGAATTAAAACGAATCTAAACAAGTAAATAACATAAATTAACAACGAAAACTAAACATACAAACTAAACAAAGTAAATACAAGAATTAAAACAACAAAACACAAACAAGAACAACAATGAAATAAATAGAGAAAGGGGGAGAAAACTTAGTCTTGAATTGATGAAGGAACTTGAAATCCAAAGGTTGAATCCAATGTTACAATCTTCAATCCTAAACTAATCTCCCTTATTAACTAAAATCTAATCTAAACTAACCTAGAAAATCGCCAGAGAGACGCCCTGAGCGAAGAACGAACTAACCCCCCAAAACATACGCCCGAAATCGGGTTATATCGCGAAACCCAGGCCCGACGCACGGCCGTGCCGGGACGCACGGCCGGCCGTGCGCCACCACACACGGTCAGAACGCACGGCCGTGCGTCTGGCCGTGCGTGGCTTCGGCCACCGGTGCACGGCCGTGCCGACCTGCAGGTCGGCCGTGTACCGTCCTTCGCTGCTGCTTCTCGCCTGTTTTCGCTGATTTTCATCGTTTTGTCCCATCTTCGTCCCTTTCCGCAGCGTTTGTTTGATTTGAGTTATTTCCTACAAGACACAAATAAAACAAGGTAAAATCCTAAAGAATTAAGTTATTATACGAGTAAAAGGTGGGTGAAGAAGCACGTAAAATGGGTAAATTTACCGTTCAACACACCCCCACACCTATCTTTTGCTCGTCCTCGAGCAAAAATAAAAGAAAAACTAAAGTAACCAACTAACTCACTTTCGTAGGAATCACGGTTGCATTTAGCGTATGCAACAAGCCCTTTAAACCCCTTGGTTACCCCAAGTGGACGAGTAAGGTCTCGTGAGGGTTTGCAGAAGATATACCCACAAAATCTCAAAAAGGAAAAACAAAGGAAAGAGAAACACAAATCGAAAAATAAAAATGACAAAACACAATATATATAATAGGGTGAACTGTACACGTTCGGATCAACCAAAACCACCTACTAGCTCAAATATCAGTCTGTACACAAGCATTATATGCATTTCAGGACACATCATCCCAAAGAATGGCATTCAGATATCAGCTTTTCGCCCCACGACGCATGAAAATAATGAATCCATCCTGGTGCCTGTGTGCAAGTGTATCATCACCCTGAAACTAAGCCTACCAAAACCAAACTCAATCCCACGCAATTGCCACAAGCTACCTTTTCGAATGGCTAGCATGGAAAGCAGGCTTCCCCAGTAGCAGTATTGCCTCAAAGGGTAACACCCAGTATCGCATGCCTCAAAGGGGTACTTGTCATTTCCAACTCTTTTCTTCCCCACTTGTTTTTCTTTTCCATTTTTTTTTTTTTCATTACAAACTCATGTCACGCCTCAAAAGGATGCACCCAATAGCGTTTGAATTTGTTTGTTTTTTTTTTTTGCTTTTGTTTTGGAAAAAGGGGGTGCCAGCGCATATAAAGGGAACTGTGCAGTAGACAGTGGGAGAGTCGATTGTGAAAGACTAAGAATTTAGGATGATGACAATACATGAATTCAGGACTGAATTGCAAAATTACGATGGACTGTTGGGGTTAGAACTGAGGTCTAAAGCGACAGACTGGGGATGAACATCTATCATGCACATTATACTTATATACGAGCTAATAGTCAAGGTATCAGGGATCAAGGCTGATCAAAATAGTACAAAACTCCCTTAAATGCAAAAAGAAAAGAAAAATTTACACAAAAAGGAAAAATTTTCACAAAAATAAGAAGAAAAATGGGAGATGACCCCACCCCCACACCTAAATCTCACAATGTCCTCATTGGGAGCCGTGAGTCATCACCAACACACAAAAATAAAGAAAACAAAAACGAACACAAGAGAAACGAAAGACGACAAAAATATACACAAGCTAACATACTCTCCCAAAAACACAATCTCGCCCAAAACAACAACACGATCACACATATATACAAACTACACCACCAAAAACAAATATGGATCAATCCAACAACACCACCAATCACAATACAATAAAAATCCACAAAAACACAAAAATGGTGATCATAGCCAACAACGGCTCAACAATATCCAAACTTCACCATCAGATGATCACCAACAAAAACACAATCCTAATATTCACAACTAAACAAAAACAAAAAGAAAGAATAGAAAAATAAAAAGAAGGGGGGAGGAGAGTGAGAACGAGTATACCAGGTCGGGTACTGAATGTACCCGAACTATTCCATGACGACTTAAGGAGCATCAGCCACTCCTTGCCGCTCAAGATGCGAGTCATCAGCTCGGATGCAGTCAAAGCTCTCAGGAGCTTATCATGCATAGCTGCATGTAGCTGGGAACGGTGTGAGTAAGGGAACACTGGTAAAGATGGAGCAAACAAAGTTAGTGCCCTCTTAAACTCACCAAATACCTGTGAGAAATCAGCAGAAAAATCAAATGCAATAGTCAACACGATTTCTCCAGGCATGCCCTCTAGGTACGGACGAGAAGGATCAAGGAGGGGGTCATACCCTCTAAACGTACCTAGAGACTTACGGCAGGCAGCCTCATTCCCCTCAAGTATCACAAGAGGATCGATAAGCGACAAATCACAACACTTAGGGGAATGGGAGGGTGGTGAACATGAATAGGAAGCATGGGATGTATCAAGAGAGGTGGGGGATATATTATCAACAAAATCAGGACTAGTTGGCCCTGCAACCACAACATCCATGCATGAAGTCCCTGCGGGAGTCCCATAAAAAGTATGCACCTCAATAGAAACATTGTCGGACTCAGACCAAGTATCATCCTCCTCAACACTAGCGCTAACGCCAAAGGTCTCACCTACCTCGAACTCCGTCGACTGAGCTAAAGGGGAAGGTGTATCAGGAAAGGTCATGATAAGCGCAGTGTTGTCCCAAAGGGTATTAGGAAAGGATGAAGCAACAGTGAGTGAAGGGATCAAGGGAGGGTCGACTACGTCCTCTAGTCCGGACTCTAGAGGTGGTAAAGACGCACCATCATCACACAGGTTGACATCAAGTCTAGGAGCACTAGAACTAGGGTCAATCTCGGGTGATAGGTCATACTCCCGCATTTTATTAACAAACTCAGCAAACTCAACTTGTTGCCTATTCATTGTTTCTATCATATTGCTAAGTCTAGCAAAACCTTCATTAGAAATATAATAGGGACAAGAATTACTGGCGTGGTCAGAACAATGACAAATTCTGCACACGGGAGGGGCATAATTAGGGATGCAAGGGGGTGGGGTACAAGAATCAGAACAACTAGTTTCAAATTCATAAGTATCCCAAGCCAACCACTTAAGTAATTCCCAAGCTTCATCAACATTTCGAGCATAGAAATCCCAATGCTCCAAAAGAGCATGGGTCTCACAATTCACACCCTCATCAACAACATGCAATATTTCCCATTCCCCATATAAACATCCACAAGAAGCACATTGAGCAAGATAAGCATGTAAATGATCCCAATAACGGTAAAATAATTCTTGCTCACATTGGGGAAAATGCAAAATTGCCATTGAAATTTTTTTGTGAATTTTTTATTTTTTTTTGGATTTTCGAAAGGCCTAGCCTCAAATGCTGAAGTAAACCCTAATATTGAAAAACGCCAATTCCCCGGCAACGGCGCCAAAAACTTGTTGCAGAAAAGCAGAGTTTTAATATTTATAAACCCCAAGTGCAAGGTGTATCGTTGAGTACTTGGGGTGTCGTTCGCAGGGAATTGTGTTTCTAACTACCAGAGCTAACTAAAGCGTCTCAAGCTAGGCAGGATCGAAGGGTGAGAAGGGGAAACTAAACTACGCTACAAATACAGAAACAAGCGACTTGGAATTGTGATTTTACCAATGGATGAACCAACTAACCAAGACGAGTCCTAACCTACCCAAACTACGCTACGAACAAGAGATGGTCGGTTGCACCATTAAAGACCACCCAAGCCCTCTCTCAAGGGTCATGAGCTAGTCTAGTTAGTCTAACCGCCTATTTTCATGGGGTTAGCCCAACTAGACCACAAAACTAGCAACCCCGGACCTAACTCGATTCGGATACTATTCTCATGTCCCGAACTCAGCCATTCCCTCTCCCACACTAGCAAATTGACCTCACCTCTCAGCATAAGTCAATCGCCCAAAAATATGGATGAAAACCCTCTCAGGCATTTCATCGAACACTTGGCGGGCGTGAAGGAAAATTCTAGGTTCCAAGCATGGATTGAGTACGGTTAGGCCAAATACAAGATTAATTATCCATCAAGAGGCTAATCACAACCCAAGCCAACACAATCTACCAACAAAACATCAAGAACACAACAAAACCTAAACTAACAAATAAGAATAAGAACATGAAGAACAAAGCAAAGGGAATGAATTAAAACGAATCTAAACAAGTAAATAACATAAATTAACAACGAAAACTAAACATACAAACTAAACAAAGTAATCACAAGAATTAAAACAACAAAACACAAACAAGAACAACAATGAAATAAATAGAGAAAAGGGGGAGAAAACTTAGTCTTGAATTGATGAAGGAACTTGAAATCCAAAGGTTGAATCCAATGTTACAATCTTCAATCCTAAACTAATCTCCCTTATTAACTAAAATCTAACCTAAACTAACCTAGAAAATCGCCAGAGAGACGCCCTGAGCGAAGAACGAACTAACCCCCAAAACAGACGCCCGAAATCGGGTTATATCGCGAAACCCAGGCCCGGACGCACGGCCGGCCGTGCGCCACCACGCACGGTCAGAACGCACGGCCGTGCGTCTGGCCGTGCGTGGCTTCGGCCACCGGTGCACGGCCGTGCCGACCTGCAGGTCGGCCGTGCACCGTCCTTCGCTGCTGCTTCTCGCCTGTTTTCGCTGATTTTCATCGTTTTGTCCCATCTTCGTCCCTTTCCGCAGCGTTTGTTTGATTTGGAGTTATTTCCTACAAAACATAAATAAAACAAGGTAAAATCCTAAAGAATTAAGTTATTATACGAGTAAAAGGTGGGTGAAGAAGCACGTAAAATGGGTAAATTTACCGTTCAACATACAGTTAATGCATGGGATGCGTTTTGTTCAATTTTTGTGATGTTTGCTTGTACGGTGACTCACAAGAAATTTGTTGCTAATGATCGCCGTGGGAAGGAAGGTAAGGGGAAAAAGAAGGGGAGAAATATAGTTAAGGGAAATAAGAGAAAGCCAAGGAAGGCAAGAAAGGCTAGTACCAGCTGGTAACTTTCAAGTAACTTTCAGAATTGTTAATAAGAATGTAGT
Organism: Carnegiea gigantea; assembly: GCA_029747015.1. Classification (NCBI taxonomy): domain Eukaryota; kingdom Viridiplantae; phylum Streptophyta; class Magnoliopsida; order Caryophyllales; family Cactaceae; genus Carnegiea; species Carnegiea gigantea. Next base: position 18,775 of record JAKOGI010003284.1, on the reverse strand, counting down.
CTGTGGCAAAATATCGAGAAATTGCATCTGCTGTAACGCCTATTGATGGTGAAGTTCTTTTTACCTTTTTCCCTACACTGTATTTTTGTCATTTTAAGACTAATCATTCGTAGTTCTCTTACAGCTATGAAATTAATTGCTTGAAGCCAGGTAAACTTGGACTGGATGCTTGGGGTATCATGCTGTAAGTAATCCTTTTGTGCAGCCTGACTTTATTTTCTACCCCTTCCCTCTATTAGAATGTTTTGTAACCTCTATTTTTGGCCTTTCAATGTGAATGAATCAATTGAGGAGTGAGAAACTTAGCTGATGTTTACTGAGGTCAGTTCTGTTTACCCTCTTAATAAGTGACATTATTGTGAATTGTGATGGACTATGGACTCTAACAGGCTAAGAAAATTGCTTTAGAAAAAGGGAGGACCTTTTGTCATGCTGTATGTATTTCATAATGTTCATGCCATGAAAAATAATCTAGTTGAAGACAGTGACGGATATAGACATTTGGAACAGCGTTGTCCATCTATTGACATCATGATTAGTATACACTATTCAAAAAAAGAAATCATATAATATATACTATAGTAGTCTACTTTATATAAAGTACCAATATTTCGTCTTGTATTTTTTTATTAACATTCTGTTTCGTACTTCTACATTGGCGGAAGTTTATATGCAATAATAATATACACAACTTTTTTACTGAAAGAAAAATGATATGATACATAAATTGTGTGAAAATCATAAAATGTTCCAATTACCTACCATTTACTAAAGTCACTGGTTACGTAACAAGTCATCAACATCAAATAATAAAACCCGATAAAATCAATATTAAGCAATGAAGTGAACATATTGAGACATGAAATAAAACTACAAATAACTCAGTAAACTTTTTTTAGTATATTTAATTTTGTTTTATTTTTCTATCAAATTCTAACATCATCATAGCTATAGTTTTTATATTTTAAAAAAATTAAACATACCACTATGTGGCCTGTGTATAATAAGAAGGTGTCCATAATGTTTTAGGCCTATTTTACGAGTATTCATATATACTAAGTTGCCTCTTTCAAAATAACATAGTAGAACCTTTTTTTTTTAGGTAGGGGTGTCCATGGACACCCCACCCCATCAAATAGATCCCCCCATGGTTGAAGAAAAGGCCTCTATTTGTATCTGATTTTTGAGAGAAAGATGGAGGTTGTGTGGATATTCTAATTGTCGACAAATTGTTTTTATAAGATCATTGATACTGCCACCTTTCAGTTGCCTAAGCCACTCTCCCACGGTTAGAAGAGGGGGGCAAGGGGGCAGGGGCATATGTACTAGTTAACTGACACAAAGTTCTCTCTTATGTGAATGTTTGCCTTTTCAATGGATGCTTTTAGCAGGCCATTGAATTCACTTCTGAAGGAATTAATACGACGAATTAGGCGTAAATGAAGTTACCATAATCCTGTAGTGGAAAATGATTGAACCTTGGCTTGAATCACTGGTCGTGGAAGGGACTTACAATATGAAGAACCTTTACAATCGCACAATCTAAGAGCGCTAAGGGTTTGTGTAGAACCTTTCTTCAGAGAACTCTCAATGTTTCTCTCTGACACTCTTTCTCGTAGACTAAACCCCGCTTTTATATCAGAAGGACAGTCAACGAACTAGGGTTTCTGAGGAACTTAAGCTGTCGACTTATTGGGCTTGCACCCTTTATGGGTATATCATGCGCTAAGTCGAATAACTTCTGATCCCCCTCTTGCCTCCCTCTGTGTATCATGGAACTTTGGATGTGTAACACTTGCTTAATGCTTTTCTTGTTATTGTGCTATTGGCATCGCATTTGCTTGTAATATGAAAGCACTATTAGCCCTGGAGATCATGGTTAAGTTGTTATTGATCTTCAAAATTGTAACCATGAAGGATTAAATTAGAAATGTCTGAGATCTAGTTCCAACAAGAGTTGCCATGAATTATGCCCATTCAAGTTTGCACATAGGGATTCTTAGTTCCAAGCTATGGCTCACTAGCATATATTTTTTTAATAAGGAAATGCTTGTACATAGTCCAATCTTGTTATATGATATTCTCTTGTGTGGTTGTACTGGAAATGTAATGGTTAAACATTTCATAGTAACGTATTGTTAACATAGCAGGTCCCCACTCCTATCTTTAAAAGACCGATGATTTAAGGTTTTGGGTGAAACATGAAAGAAATGTGTGGATTGTTAATTATAGAGTTTTATGGTAGACAAGTTAAGTAGGGATAGAGATTGATTGGTAACTGGGGAGGTACTAAAGAAGGTTAAGATGAACACGTACTGCATGGATTGTCACTGCTTTAGAAAAATGATATTTTTCTAGATGGCTGAAGATTTTAATGTTAACATCCTTTGTATTAAGGGAATACAATATGTTGTCCCACAACACTTGAAATTTTAATTACTATTGTTATTGTTGTTGTTATTATAATGGTATGACTATTCTAAGCTTAAAGAATGCAAATGCACAATCTGTATACGCATATGTGTGCATGCTTGGGTGTTGTTTCTTACTTTATTCCACTAGGATATTTTATGTTGACTAGTTAAAACAAATTTTAGCTGCAAAATCCCCTGATAACTCTCAAAAAAGGGTTGGCACCTATTTCACGACCAATGTTTTTGAATTATGGCTTACTTAGATGCTTATTCTTGAGCTGCTCAATGTTTTTCTTTTTTAAATAGGTAACTGCACCATGAAGAATGCTTTTTATTTGGATAAATGGCTTTGTGGATACTGTACAACCGTCTTGGAAGAACCAAAGTTTTCTGGGTGGCTGAAAATTGTAATGTTAGCATCTTTTTATGATAGTAATACATATAATGCCGGTAATTTTGAAACTTTTGTCATATTTTTTTGACCATCCATGAATTCTTATCATGTGTCCTTTATATGTTACTAAGTATGACATAAATATTTAACATCCTTCAATATACACGCATGTATGTACGACTACATGCGTGTGTCTCTTGTTACGTAGTTTGTTCTATTATGAAATTTTATAAGGTTGAGAGCACAAGTAGTGAGGGTGGGTTTGGAATGTCTCAAGGTTGGTGCTAAAAAGAAGAGGGAGCTCTTTCTTTTAAAAAACTAAGAGAGAGAGAGAGAGAGAGAGACAGAGAGAGAGAGAGAGAGAGAGAGAGAGAGAGAGAGAGAGAAGAGAAGAGAAGAGAAGAGAAGAGAAAAAAGTGTCCTCATCTATTTTGCTGGGTTCCCAATGAAAGTAAGTCATTTCCCCCATTTCTTTCCTTCTACTTGTCTCTTTCAAGTGTTTTTTTTGGGTCCTTTTAATTTTCATTGGGGTAGATACAACCTAATGAATTTCACAGTGATATATTCTTGTTTTGTGCAGGTGAAATACGGACACGAGTGGAGAGGTTAAACTTGAGTAAATAAAAGTGTTTTGATGCTTTTGGATGATAACATGTGGCCTTTTGTGTTGAGGATCTAAAATGTTAAAACTTAAAACCTATTGGTAGTTTTTGTAAATGTTTGACACCCTGGTCTAACACCCAACATCACTTGATTTGGCTCCCTATCTTTCAATATGCTAAAAGGGAGCTTTAGCGTAACTGACTGGTGTCTTAAGCTGTTCCTGGGTGTGTTGTGTTGCTTAGTTTAAGCACTCTATGACTTGGCCAACCCTTCATTGAAAACTCTTGAATGTGTGTTATACTAGTATCTGTTGGACAATATTAAAGATGTATATAAGATAGGAGTTGTAGAAATGGGCGTTCTGCATTATTACTTAATGCCTTTTTTTGGGCTTGATTTGCTTGAAACAAATGAGCCCTCATTGAGGGTATTTATACTAGACCTGAAAAAACTGATCCAAAACCCGAAACACAAACTGAACGACACATACCCATACCCGACCCGACATATGAAATAAGCTCACCCGAAAGTGGACCCGAAACCTGGGTTGACCCGAACCGAACCATACCCTACCTAAAATTTTTTATAAAGTTGCTTATTTTTACATGACAAGTGTATTGAATCAAAAATCAGTTGACCAGAGGTACCCGAACCGAAGTTCACCTGATCCAAACCAAACCAGTCCGAAATGTCACTTGACCCGAAATATGACTGACCCGAACTCAACCTAACATGTACCCGAGCCAAATGACCTATTTACCAAGTATAATTTATATCCATCCACCTCCTCAATAGGCAATGAAGAATGATTTGACCATACGGCTGTTATTAAGGTTCTATAACGTTCCATCCTAATATCTTCATAAATATATATATATATATATATATATATATATATATATATATATATATATATATATATATATATATAATATTACAAGTATCTAGGGTATTCTTCCTAGAATTATCTAGAAATTCTAAATATTTACAAATTTAAGATCATTCTAGATAATGTTTCTATAAAGTTCTAGAAGACTCCAAAGTAATCCAGAAGTTTCTATGACTATTACAATGGTCATGAAATATTCTGGAAGGCTCTGGAACATTCCATATGGTTTCACGATAATCTTCTAGATGTTGGAATACTTTAGAAGGTTCTAGAATCTTAACTTGTCACATCAAGATGTTTCTAAATTATTAATTTCTAACACTTCCCTTTAGTCTAGAAATATCTTGAACTCCGAATCTGTATTGCTCTTGTAGACTGTGATCATCTTAACCATGTCTTGAAGCATTGTTGCTCAGTGTCGCAGCATACCATAGATGTTTAGAATAATCATGATCCTGAAGATTGTATGTGCATGGGATGACTTCCAATCTTGCCACTTTTTCTTCATCTTCATATGCCCTCAAACATACTTATCATACTTTGCTTGTTTTATTTTTGTTGCATCGAAAAATTTCTCCATATATACCAAGTCCTCTTTGATAGGATATTTTCATCTTTTGTTGCTTGGCTTGAACTTACTTAGCTGGATTGAGAAGATACCCTATATTAATCCATTCATCAACTAAGACTTGGACCTCTTATTGAGTCTTCACTTCCAAGATTTCCTATGTCTCTTGATCTATTTCTTTATGTGTTATAATGAAACCGGTTTGTGACTTGTTGAGCTCTTTCTCATTTGCTGAAATGTCCTCTTCAAGTGGGTGTAAAAGTTTAAGATCATCTTTAAAAACGTTTTTTTCAACTAGGGGAGATGCCTTTTGTATATCCGTGGGTGAATGTTGAATATCTTCTTGAATTGATGTATATTCTAACGGTTGTTGATGATATGATTATCTTCTTCATCACTTGAAATGACAACTTGGATGTTTTCTAATTTCTCAATATGCTCTAATTTTTGAGTACTCATAGCGATGTCAGTTGACTCACTTGTTTCATCTTGACATGGTATGTTAGATACACTCATTCCTTGGGTGTTTTCATAATTGAAATCATTTTCATTCAGACACTGGTTGTCTTCCCTGCCTTGATTAATAGGTCCCATCTATAACTTCATGCACTCCGCGAGTCAAATCTTTTACTTCTTCCCTACTGATAATATACCAGAATTCATCATTCAACTTTCTATGTTTGTACGTGGAACATACCTTCTTTAATTCTTCCCAAGTCTCGCGTGGGGACTTTAAGTATCTAACATGCTTCCACACATAATAGATTTTGGGCAGACCATGGACATATAAAACATCTTGAATGTATTTGGTTAAGCTATTTTTAGCTTTCACGATGGTAGTCCTTTTGCCAGCTACCTCATGTGTTCTCCCATCCGCAAGAGTGATATTTAATTTTATACTTTCATCCACTCAGACGAAGGAATTTTTATCTCCTGTCATGTGGTTTGAACAACCATTGCCAACATACCACAAATCTTATGACTCTTGCTGAGCATTTAGGTAAGAGTAGAAGACATTGTCAAAGTTACCTTCTTCAGTGAAGTTGGTCATGTCTCGTTGTCGGTTTCAACGATCTCGTATGTGATGTGTATGCCATGTGCATCCTCTGCACTTATACTTGTAATGATTTGTGTTATGGTTGCTTATTTTGCATCTTCTACAAGATGGGTCTACTTTTTCATTCTCACGACTTCCTCGAGTTTATAACTTCCTCTCCCCCGCCATGATTATTTGATTTTCGTTTCCTAGGGAACTTCTTTTGTGTCCATTCTCATTTTTATGTTCTCCAATGTAGAAGAACTTTATTCCGGTCTAGTATGTAAATCTACACAATCTCTCTTCTGTACATGAAGAGACCCCATTAATTCAGTTATTGTCAGCCCATATAGGTCTTTAGATTCTTCTATTGCAGCCACTATATGATCAAATTTCAGAAGAAAACTTCTAAGCACCTTTTATATGACCTTTTTATCTTCTATTGTATCTCTAAATATTTTTATGCTATTGACTATTTTGGTGACATGCTTGAAAAATACTTCAATAGTTTCATCTTTCTTGATCGATAAATTGTCAGATTCTTTTCAAAGGGTTTGGAGTTTGAAGATATTACCTTATTGGTGCCATGATGGGCTTCCTTTAAAATGTGCCAAGCCTTCTTGGCTGTTGTGGCAGCCATGATTTGCGGAAAGATAGTTGGAGTAATTGTTGGTTGGATGAATGCATGGGCTGCAACATTCTTCTTCATATTTTCTTGATACTGCATGTCCTTTATTTCATCCCATAATGGCTCTTCTTCACCATCTTTTTCCTTCTCTCTTCCATCCTTCTTCTCATAATCCTTAGGGGGTTGTTCATATCCATTCTCTACTATATTCCATAAGACGTGAGCCCTGAAAAGGTTCTCATTTGAATACTCCATATTTGATAACTATGCCCATTAAATATAGGTAGCCTCAAATTTGATACATAGCTAAAGGTTGAGGTTGAAGGAAGGAAGGAGGTCATGAGATTTGAGGATGCTAGGTTTTGAGAGATGCAATATGTCTTGTGGATGGATGATTAATATTTATTTGAAGGTGGAATTTAGAGAAGGACTTAGGTTAAAGTGGCTCGGATAACACTGTTGGAATTTAATTTTGCATGGTGGCTCTGATACCACCATTGGAGAATGCTGAAGATATATAGAACATAAAAGTTGTAGGAATGGATGCTTTGTATTACTTAAAGCGCGTGTTCTTTTTTGCTTGATTTCATTGATACAAATGAGCCTTTCTTGAGGGTTTTATAGTCACCAACCTCCTCAATCGATGATGAAAGTTGATTTCATTCTATGATTGTTATTAAGCTTCTATAACCTTACATTCTAATGTCTTTCTAAATATCTAGTTATTATATTATAAGTATCTAGGATATTTTTTTCTAGAATTGTCTAGATGTTCTATATATTTACAAATGCAGGTATTATGGATCATTCTAGAGAATATTTATAGAAAGTTCTAGAAGGATCTAGAAAACTCTAGAGTAACTCGGAAGCTTCTATGACTATCGCGATGTTCCTGGAATATTCTGAAAGGTTTTAAAATATTCATAAGTTCTAGAAGATGCTGGAATGCTTTAGTAGATTCTAGAACCTTAACCTATGATATCAAGATGTTTCTAGATTATCAGTTTCTAATAATATCCAAACAGCAATAGAAATGTGTTATGTCATATTAAGAGATGATCGAACCTCTGTATTTTTTCAGTGATTTCCCATGCCAAATTCAGAAGAGTTATTATTGGAACAAATATTAAATAAGTATCACCATCGGTGAGTACCGCTTTGAAACCTAGGGATCTCGTACCTTTGATTTATCCAAACATAAAAAGACTCAAAAAGTGCAGCATCTAGTGTATGTGTGGGTGTGTGGGGGTGTGTGTGTAGGGGGGTGTGTGTTAGAGAGAGAGAGAGAGAGAGAGAGAGAGAGAGAGAGAGAGAGAACAAAAAAGAAGTCGTTCAACATTTATGCTACACACAACTATTTGTTCAATGGACTAATATAGTAGAGTGGGCACTCAGGACTATAGTTTTGCGATGCTCATAAGAATAGAGAACTCAAAACATTTTCTTGATTGCATATGTATATACATACACACATGCGCATGCACACACGCGCACACACACATACATACACACATACATACATACATATGTACATACATACATACGTATATACATATGCACATACATATATACATATATGTTTCCGAAATAACTCGAGGATGAAGTTGCGAAGAACAGACTTACATGATGGCCATTATCCGGGATTTCTATTTTCCGCCTTTGAAAGGGGATAATCTTATCGAAAGACGAGAAACCTTGATTCTAACGTGGGTAATGTTAGTGTCTAGATCCCTGTGCTCTCCATCGATTATCTTTCTCAGGTGCATATTTATAGGATACTATGCAGAAGGCCTGATCGGTAATTTTTCTAGAATTTCCTCTTTCATGGGCCTAGATTGGTCTGGGCCTTGTTGAGTAGAGTGCCCATGAGAGGACTCTGTTCTTATGGGCTTTATGGTTGGGCCGATAATGTGCTAATGTTAGCACACATTAGTAGGGTTTTTTCTTAATTATTTAACCCCTTCACATTATACTCGTGCGGTTTTCATAAAACCAGGGCGGGTAGAATGTGCAGTAAGTAAACTCGTACTACTCTAGTACAATGTGGAAGGATCGAGGTCTACTACAGTTTTACCACGCAGGTTACGTGAACATCGAGGTCATTTGTTGCCGCTTTTTCCATTAGTGGGACTCCCATGAAGGGTTCCTTTTTACTATTGTATAAAAGGTGGAAGTATGGGGTTACCTTCCTTTGCTAGGACCTTCACTAGGCTATTACGTACTGAGTCATACGGCTCCCCACCTAACACTTATGAGATGGCTTGCCACATTTGGGAAGCCTTCCATTGGAGTAAGTTGGATGAGACTGTTCCACCTCCTCCCCATAATCCATTGCCCACGGGCTTCCAGCATCTGTGCGCTAACTTCATCAAGGAAGATGTCAAAGTGGTTGCCTAGGAGGTAGATATGTCGAAGATAGTGCAAGCAACGTTCTATGTCATGACTACAGCCTATGCGAAGGAGCTGGGTGTGCTGCCTAAAATTGTGGGCATCGTCATAGAAGAGGCGTTACATGAGCTACATTGGTTTTCTTTCAAGGTTTGGGTTGTCATTCGCATGGACGAATTGTTATCTGCTGGCTAAAGGGCTCTCGCAGCTGCGGCTGCAGCTGCTCCTATGCTAACCCTATTCCGGAGGAGAGAAGGGCTCGAACAGCACTCCCCTAATGCCCAGTGGAGGCAGGAATTGAGCACGCTCTGGCCGACAACCCTTTCTTCTTCCTCTTCTTCTTCTTCTTCTTCTTCTCTCTCTCTCTCTCTTTTTTTTTTTTTTTTTATGTATATCGATGCGAAAAATAATGAATGAGGTTGTTAGCAAACAGAGGCCCTTCTTATTAATTTCTCTCTATTTTCCCTGTTCGTACTTTATGATTGCTTCCCCCAATGTCAACTACTAACTGATCAAGTCTTCATGAGCACTGAGTGCCCTTTCCTAATGACCTAAGGTATAAAATCGGGTGGAGCTAGAGGGAGATCCCCTCAATTTACCTAATTCCTCTCCAGCTCAGCTACCCTCTATACTTGCAACCTTGGTATTTCCTTGCTCCCTTAATACAAAGGAGATGGCGGCACACATTTGGGAGACATTCATCTAGCAGAGGAGGGGCAGCATTGCTCCCCAGCACCCGTGACCGATAGACTTTCAAATCATCTGCTCGGACATTGTTAAGGAGGGCGCCGATGAGGCCGCTTGGGACTTTGAGATCCCTAAAATTGTTCATGCAACCTTCTGCGCTATGACTGTAGGCCATGCACTTGAGTGAGGGACCCTTCTTCATATCATGGCCGAGACCCTGAAGAACGCCCTTGTCGATATGGGTTGCTACCTACCCACCAGCGTCCGAAGAGTGTGACAAATAGGGCAGAGACCTCCACTGCCGCGGGTGCAGCGACGACCTCTGCTGAGAGCATCAACTCAAGCGATAACCCAATAGTGTTAGGCAAGGAGGATCGATTAACTTATCATTAGTGTAGCCTTGCCCACTCGCCCTTTCTTGTTGTTCAGGCGTTGTTGCGTCTAAAGTTGATATTAAATACTTCGATCTTTCTACTGTGTTTTCCAACTTGTCACTTAGTTATTTTGTTTAAAACCTTCTTGTATAAAGATTCTCTTACTAATACCCTTAGATCAGCCAGGGGCTGTGCCTCCCTAGCCCGAACCCCTAGAGGGGATAAAGGCATAGTGAACGGTAAGGAACTGTACTTATCTTGCCTTAACCCCCGGACGGACTAACGACACAACGGAAAGCCGAGGGCTTTGCTTAATGGGTTTTAGAGGGGCTAAGAGCATAGTGAACAGCCAAGAGACGTGCTTATCAGGCCCTAGCCCCTCGTGGCACTAAAGGCATAGTCGACGGTCGAGGGTCGTGCTTACCAGGCTTCAGTCCTGAGAAGGGCTTAGAGCATAGCAAATGACCGAAGGCCTTGCTTATTAGGCCTTAGTTCCTAGTAGGGCTAAAGGCATACCGGACGGGCGAGGGTTATGCTTGTCAGGCCTCAGCCCTGAGAGGAGCAAGAGCATATCGGATGACCGAGGGCCTTGCTTATCGGGCCTAAGCCTCCAGAAGGGCTAGAGGCATTGCGGACAGCCGAGGGTCGTGCTTATGAAGCTTTGGCCCCTAGAGGGGCTAAAGGCATAACGAACAGCTGTGGGCCATGCTTATCACGCCCTAGCCCCTAGATGGGCTAAAAGCTAGTGGATGGCTAAGGGACGTGCTATCAGACCTTAGCCCCTAGGGGTAGGGATGATCGAAACCAATTAACCGAAAATTTGATTAACCGAAAAAGGGTTAACTGGAAAGTTCGTTCGCAAAAATTTTAAACCGAAAATGAAACCGAAACTTTCGGTTAATCAAAATTGGTTGACCAGATTTTTCGGTTTGGCAAAAATGTGAACCGTAATTGAATCGAAAAACTCGGTTACCAGATTTTCAGTTCAGTTAACTAGATTTTCGGTTCAATTACCTGTTAACCGTTAAATTGTTAATTTCAATTTTCACTTCTTTTTTTAATTAATTCAAGCATTTGAGGCACCAAATATTAATTTACACATTATTATGTATTTAGTCTTATCTTTTAATAATTATAAAATCCGCACTTGACCAACATAAAATTTACTTTTTTTAATAAAAGTTTAAGTTTTGGTTGCGATTAAAGGAATCTCACATGGCCAAACCGAAACCAAAATTGAAACTGTAAAGTTTTTCGGTTCAGTTAACCAAGCTGAATTTTTTAGAAAAGTCAAACCGATTAACGGGTTTTTTGGTGTGATTTTTCGATTTTTCGGTTCGATTTTTAAATTTTGGCTTTTTGCTCACCCTTACCCAGGGGACCATAGATAAAGCAAATGGCCAAGGGCCGTGCCCATCAGTCCTTAGACCGTACAAGGGCTAAAGTGTGGTGAAAACTTGAAGGTCGCATTCATGAGGGATTTGCCAGGTGGTGCCCCTGCTTGGTCCTTTTTATTTGCCACGTATCACTTGTTCACAATACATCTCGAGGATCGAGTTGAGCTGTTCAGCTTCCTCCACCTCTATATATGGTGAAGTTGGGTAACTCATTTGTGTTCCTCCCTTTGCAGTTGCTAGACAGAGAAAAGGCTTCCTAGAGAGAGAAACTCTGCCCCAGTGTAAACCCTCTCCAGGTCTTCAAAACTTCAACTTTCAGGTACGCACGTCTTACCCTTGTATTTAGTCCTTCTACATTATAATCAGGATGTCATCCTCCACTTCCTCCTCATACGGTCCTTCTCGGGAGAAACCCTGTGGTCTACTCGAGGGAAGGCGCAGCCCTATTTTTCCAAACCTTCAGGCCAAAATCAACGATCAGATTATAATTGCTTTTCCCCCTAAAAACAAAATTTCGAGAGCCTAGGTCTATGCCTTATACCCTATCGATCTACGAGAGGCCTAACCGCTTGTGGTCCAACTATGAGCGATTCTCCACCCCAAGTGTTTTAAGAAGAGGAGGAGATGGCATATCCGTGGGGAATAAGCATTTTCGTTAACCGTATGCATTATTTCCAGGAACGCAGACTGGCATGAACTAAGACAACAATGTGACCAAAGACCATTGAGTAGCTCATAGCTAAGGGCTTGACTAAAGGTATGTCCACCTCTTCATCTTCGTCTTTCCCTTCTAGGGAAATGAGTAGGACATCAGTCCGAGAGTCCATGGTTTGGATAGCTTTGACTCGAACATGACCAATTTGAGCGGCAGTAGCCCCTTAGAAGTTACGGCAGCAGGGAACACCTTCCTTGATGCCCCTACACATTCCGACCCACTGGAGGCCCAAGTTTGCACTTCCCAAGCCCGAGGGCGATGGCCAAACTCGACCGCAAAGAACTGGAGAGGCATTACCTCTTTCCCCTTGACCATAAAATCGTCCTCCCTGAGCCGGACGCCACCGTGAAGGCGCTGCCCCCCATCTGCGTCGTTTTGTACTGTGCAGCATTTAATTATGGCTTGTGCTTTCCTTTGCACAATGTGGTCCAGGATATTTTCAAGGGGTAACAGCTGACCATTATGCAGATCGTGCCTACCTCCTAGCACGAAATTTGTTCATTCATCGCGACCTGCGAATTACGTAATTTAGAACGTACGGCCCATACGTTCGCTCAAGCGCACATCGTGCAGAAAGCCCCCAGTGAGTGCGAGGAAGCCGACTCATTTAGCTTCAATAATAAGAAAGGGTTTATATCTGCAGTATAGAGGAAGTAAAAACTGAAAATTGAAACTATGACTTCTTATTTGTCAAGCAACGTGGAGGATGGGGGAAGCCCCCTTAATGGAATGATAGTGAGCGGGTTCGCACTCCCTTTGGTGTTCCTGAGGTGGCTGCAGCACCCTACTTTCAGTACACTGTGAGAAAGGATGACCGCCTATGGCCAATCCCTTTGTTCATGTCTAGGGTCATAGAAAAATAGCAGGGGAAATAGTCGGAGCATTGAAGGGTGAAAACAAGTGACACAGAGCCTGCTCAACTTGTACCTCGAGTTGTCCTATCTTCGAAACAATTTCTTCTTGCCGGCCACTGGGCTCCTCATCATGTTGAACTACTCTAAGGGTATCATCAATCTCCCTTTTGTCCTTAGCACCCTGCTGGACTGACCTGACTTTTGTTTCTTTTTGCAGGGGAGGCCTGCACCCAACTAACCCGATCGAAGTCTGGAGACGCTACTCTAGAGGAAGTATATACAGGCTAGGCCTGGGAAAGGGGCAAGGAAAGACAACACTGCATTGAGGCTCATACAACTAAGGTTAGGCCATTCTTCTGGGTCTATCCTTTCAGCGTTTTCCCTTATATATGTTCTAAATATTGCCTGGGGTTCCATTTGTAGGTTCAATTGTCCATTCGCTCTAACCAGTCTCCCACCTGCCATGCCTTTACCCCTAACTCTGCCGCGTAAGTACGTGAGATCGAGTGAGCACGCGATTGATTTCAAATCAGTCGAGAAAGGAGATTAAATCAAGGGGTCTGCCCCTAAAGAGGTCATGCGCATGCATCCCTCAGTAAGGCAGGCAGGCTCTGAAGGCCACCTTGATCCCTCATCACGAAACAGTTAATAGGGAAGCTGCCACATGACAAGGGACCAAGTATGCTGACGTATTCTGCTTGCTTTACTAGGCCGATCTCTTATCAGCAGGCCGAACCGTGTGTAAATTCTGAGCTAGTCGAGAAGCTAGTTCGCTCATGGGACCTAGCTCCTTCTGCCGCCCCAAACGCTCAATTAGTCAACGACGAACAGATGGGCGTTACTGAGCTAATGCTTTTTATTGAACCTAACGTCTTGTTACTCACATTTTCAGTTAGCTAATTTGGGTTTGCTACACGTCTTCACACGAAACTGAAGGCCATAAGAACCGCAACAGCTGTGGCCGGGCTTGAGGAGTAGGTGAAAGTTCTTAAAGAAGATAAAGCCATAGCTGAGGCCTCCTCAGCTAAGTACCGAGGCAAATATAAGGACCTTGAGAAAGAGGAGAGGGGCTGGGAGAAGATTGAGAAGAAGCTCCACTAATGAGTTACTAGCCTTAAGGCCGAGTTCTCCGAGATAAGGTTAACCACTCAACAGAAGGTCAAGCAGGCCGAGCACAAGGGTCACTGCCAGGGCATGGAGGAGCATACTACCTTCTTCCGAGAGCTTCTCGAAATGTGCTCGCCTTATTTTGAAACTCAGTGAGGATATTTTGTTGCATGGTTGCGAAATCTTGAGGATCGACTTTGTGCACAATGGGCTTTAATATATGTAATTAGTTAAAAAATTTATTTTGTTGCTATTATTTTTTGGAGGCAAATTTTTTTTGGGGGCAATTTTTTTTTTGGAAGGCAAATTTTTTTCCATCGGAAATTCCGATGGAAAATAATTTGCCGCCAAAATATGCAAAAATATGAAAAAGCATCTGACGGGCCTACCGTCAGTAGTTGTCTGTTGGAAAATTCATCGGAACCCGTCGGAGTCCGTCGGGTTATAATCTCCGACGAGCGCTTTCCCAACAGGCCTCTTTCCGTCGGAATTTCTGTCGGAGATTGAATTTTTCATCAGAAATTTCAAAAATTTCTGTCAGAAAAATTCCGTCGCAAATTCGATGCATTTTTGTAGTAGTAACTTTTAGCAACTGTGCAATCTTCAATTTCGCCTTTTCTACCATCCACAGTGCTCATTTTCACATTTAAAATCAGAATTCACACAAAACTATAAGATTCTAACTTGCTAATATAGTAGTAGTAACTTTAGCAAATGATAATAGCAAATTCTTTAATGAAAGCACCAAAGCAAATCAACACCAAAACGTGTGAGAAGTTTCAGCCAGCAACACCAAAGAGAAATGGAAGAACAGAATGTGCCCAATGGTCATACTGCAGCATGATCACATAACTGCCACACCCCTCTTGCTTTTTGCATCCAAGTACCCATTGGTAACAAAATTTTAAAAAAAAAATAGGACGCATGGAAGTAAATTTAGGGGGAAAAAAAAGGCTGATGTGGCATTTACACATAGTGCTGACATGGCCCAGGAGCATAAACTCCCGGGTGTATATAATAATTTGCATCAATATGTCTGATACCGATATAATCTAATATTCCCAATCAAACCAGAGGCATAATAAATAAAGTAGATCACAAACCAATAATCATGCCATCCTACAAGGTTTAACATGTTCCATACAATATAACGTTACCAATCAAACCATAGGAATTGAATAATCAATAAGCTAAATTACTTTATCAACCAATTATTAGCCCCCCCAAAAAAAATAAAATAAGGGACTGGTCACTGGCCTAGGGGAAAGAAAGAGCTTTTGTCAACAGGAGCATGAGGCCATCAAAAGACGGATCAGCCAACTAGTAATAGATAATAAGTACCGCTGGCAAAAAAATGAGCTCGAGTCGAATTCAGGTCGGATAAACTGAATAATGTTAAAATTCGGATAAAAAATTAATGTCCAATACTCCGTTTTTTTTTTGGGTCAAACAATTCGGGCAAGGCTAAATTCGAGTCAAAATCGGGTTCGAACAATAGAAATATAAAAAATATTGTGCCCGGATTTAAAATTCGGACGAAAAATTCATAACTGTACTAGGTTTTTTTTCCGAAATGGACAAAATTCAGATATTCGAGTCGGACAACTTGTTGACGGCTCTAGTAATAAGCATGTAAATAGCCACTTTTAACACGACTAATTTTTCACCAGCCTAGAAGGGATCAGACTTGGATTGGCAAGAGGGAGGAGATAGGGATGTGACAGCAGAAAAAATGCAATTGGGTCGTTTGTGCAGATTCTAACACCAAAACCAAGAGTAATATCAGGACAAATATAATCTATATGTGCAACTTACAAATATTGCATACGATCAGCACAAAATGAAATCCCTTTTTTTTGGTTTTTTTGTTTGGGTAATCAGCTCTACACATGGTGAAAATTTTGACAATCACAAGAAAGAATAACCTCAGTTCACACCATTCCATCCAAAGATAAAGGATCATCTTCGGGAGCACTAAAGCCATCCCATGAGAGCATAGAATCCACACTACTATCAATCCACAATTGCTGCATAGGTTCTCGCTTGATTGAGGACGACTCTCCTATAGAATGGTTAAGAGAATCTTCCACAGAGAAGGAAGGACTAAGGTTCATCAAATTAGAAACACCAGAGTTCATGTTACCATATAACATTTCGCAGTTATTCGTGCTGATTAGCTCTACACCATGTTGGTGATTCGAGTACTTTTCATATATCGTAAGATCTTCTTGGGCATAGCTAGCTTGTGAAATTCCATTTGTGAATTTCTGGACTTCATTTGGTAATATTGTTGGTTCGATTGGTGCCCTCTCCATGTTGTGGTTAGTTTGATCTTTTTGTTCGCTGATTGGCCTGTGGGTCACAGGGTCCATGCCTAAGAGTTTGAGTTTCTTCTTTATTCTTGTGTTCCAATGATTCTTGATTTCATTGTCTGTACGACCTGGGAAATGGGATGCAATCTTAGACCACCTGCAATATCATCATCGTCATAAATGTTGTCGTTAGTGGGAATAGCAACTTGATCATGACTCATAATAAAAATAAGGGTTCATATGTTCAGGAAAACATAGATTATGGTAGCAAATTAAAAGCACCTGTTACCGAGACGAGCATGAAGTTGAATAATTTGATCTTCCTCCCACTCAGTGAAGGCTCCTCGCTTAAGATCTGGCCGCAGATAATTAATCCATCTTAATCGACAGCTCTTCCCGCATCTCAGTAAACCTTCATCGTCATGTCATCACATCAAGTCGTTATTTCCTTAAAATGGCTAGAGGTCGACTTTCTATATTAATTTCGATCATTTTAAATAAATCAACAGAAGTTACACTAATTTCTCACTACACTAATTTCTCACTGTGGCAGCGTGGCTCAATCAAACGGGACAGTCAAGTTTCACTGTGAAAATAGGTGGGTTTTAAGTACAAAAATTAAGAGCTCTTAACACTCATTCTAACTAGGTTGAGGGAAGGTAGGAGGGTGTGTAATAATGAAAGAAAAACCTGCAAGCTTGGGAACAGTTCTCCAACACTGGATGCCATTAGTGAGGATGAAGTTCATAAGCCTGTGATCTTCTTCAATAGTCCATGGCCCTCTCTTCAACCCAACCTTGTCACAACAAGGTTGCCTTCCCATGCTGCTCAAAATTCCAGCTCTTTTCTTCTTTTTTCCCTTTAACAAATGACAATATACGTCAAAGACGAGGTATTTATTTTAGGGTTTAAAGAAGAGCTGAGTACCACAAAACCAGCAAAAGGGGCAGTGCAGACAGCCCTTAAAGGAGCTTAAATTCCAAGCAAAGATGCTGACAGATAATACTAGACATTTAAATAAGTATTCTGTTGGTTAAGTAGGGAGAAAAATGATTGAGCTTGGAGGATATCTATATGCATATCCATCAAAAGGACGCAAGATGTACATAATATAATGTCTTTGGACTAGCCAATCTTGATCAAACAATGAAGATAGTCATGTTTTTGCATGCCCAAAAAAAAAGTCATGGCATTGGGGTTGGCAACAATGATTGGGATAGTTTTAACTTGGCTTTTGGAAAATGATCTAATGCGTCCATTTGAAATTCAATTTAGATTCTTTTGGTATAGGATTATATTCAGATTATAATGCTACTTAGTAATTTGGGGTCATATTAGGTCAATTTGGGTCTTATTAAATCGTTAAAAACATTTTAAAAATTATCGATCATCTTTATCAAATATTAGACACAATATCAAGTACTTCATATCATTGCAATTTGAAATTATGTGATTAATCCAAATGTGATTTTTCTTTTTGGTTATGGTAAGATATTTGGGCTAGGCCCATACTTTCTAAAAATCATCCTACTGGAGAAGGCGATGGAGAGAGTTCATTTCAATGAAGCGAGAAACTCTCCTATACCATAGATCAAGTGATTTTATTTTTTTTTTGGGGTGATTTTTGGCAACAGGGTCAAGTGAATTTAAATCCACCTTAATTTGGTGAAAAATCAGCTTCCTCTTATATGACCATTCCTTTAATAACTAAAACTTCTTATTAACGGTAAAGTGGTCCATTGCGTTAATGATTAATTTCTTATTAGGCTATTCAAACTAACATACATTTAATCTATACATCCAACATATCTAATGAGTTTCTTAAAAAATGAAAGACACCAAAGAAGGATGACCCTAAGTTGACAAATTTAAAACTTGTTTATTTGACAAAGTTGAATCCTATGGCCTTCGCTTTAAGAAGAAATTAAAAACAATATGATTAGTTGGGATTCCTAGGCCCTCACCACGGCTGGCAAGTTTTGTCCTTAGATGGGAAAAAAAAACCCCAATTCCCAGTTGCCACCCCCCAGTGGAAAATACATTCAGGAAAATAAATAAATAAATAAATATACAAATAAGTATGAAAGTGTTTCAAAGTTCAAAAACCCTTGATCCCTTTCCAGTATGACATAATAGCTAACATCACAGTCAATGAACAACTTTTTTTAGAAGTATTTTTCTTAATCGAAAATCTCTTCTTTTTTTTTTTAAACTAATCATGCAGTTTTTGCTTTCCTTTTTTTTAAGGCATCCGAATGTAACCACTATATATACATATATATACATATATATATACACACACACACACATACATACACACATATACACACACACACAAATATACACACATATATATATATATACACACATATATATACACACACACACACACACACACACACACACACA
>JAKOGI010003283.1:25000-57500 GCA_029747015.1 Carnegiea gigantea | reverse complement strand
TGCTCGTTTGCTAGTGAAAATGCCTTTAGAGGAACATTTCCCTGAATATATTGAATTTGCAAAAGAAAAAGATGTCATCATCAAACAAAAGCTGGTATATGAGTGGAGGCCAATTAAATGCACACAATGTAGAATGTTTGGACACACCAGAGAGGAGTGCAGAAAAATTGCCTCTCAAAGACAGGAGTGGAGAGTTAAAGCATCACAGGTAACATCTCAAAATCAACACCAGCAAGTAGAAGTGCATGAGCAAAATGGTGAGGAAGATTTCCAACCAGTTACAAGGCATACTGCGAGACATCAAGTCATCAGCAATCAAGGGCAAGGATCCAGCACACCTGCAATTGAGAAACTGACAGCCAATACATTTAGTGTCTTATGGGAAGAGGAAGATGTTCAGACAAAAGGAGGGGAAGGGGACTACACCCCTAATGGATAGAATATTAAGCTGGAATGTGAGGGGCATGAATGGCCCCAATAAGCAAGAGGACATTAAGATCTTCTTACAGTAGCAGCAAGCAAGATTGGTAGGATTCTTGGAAACTAAAATAAAGGCTCAGAATATTGCACCAGTGATG
Organism: Carnegiea gigantea; assembly: GCA_029747015.1. Taxonomy (NCBI): domain Eukaryota; kingdom Viridiplantae; phylum Streptophyta; class Magnoliopsida; order Caryophyllales; family Cactaceae; genus Carnegiea; species Carnegiea gigantea. The sequence goes on along the minus strand of JAKOGI010003283.1, from coordinate 56,922 downwards.
GGGAAAATATGTCCAAACTAGAGCTGGATTCATAATGCAAATGTAGAGAAAAGACGCAGAATTATTATAAGCTGGCACCCTAGACATTATCATTTTAATTTGTTGCACATGACAGGCCAGCTGATTCATGGAGAGGTATTTCATTTGTCCACAACTAAGAAATTTTTTATTACATTTGTCTATGGGAGAAATTTAGAGGAACAAAGACTTCCTCTTTGGGAAAACATTAAGACAATTTCCCAATCTCTGGAGGGTCCTTGCAGCTTACTTGGTGATTTCAACTCAATTCTTCACCAAGGGGATAGAATTGAAGGGGTTGAGGTTAAGGATAGGGAAACTAAGAATTTTACAGAATGTATTCAGCATTACAACCTGCAGGAATTCAATTATGAAGGACCCTTTTTCACTTGGACCAACAAGATAATTTGGTCAAAGATAGATAGAGCCCTCCATAATGAGCTATAGTATGAAGCATTTGCATACACACATGTGTAGCTCAAGGCATAGGGCCTGTCAGATCACACCCCTATCATCCTTAGCTTTCCACATCTCCCTAAACCCAAGAATACATTCCTTTTCTGTGATATGTGGACTAAGGACCAGGAATTCAAGGATATTATTAAGGGTAGGCTGGTTGAATCTCATAGGGGATCACAACTGAAGAAGCTCCAGCAAGTGCTTGGAAATTTAAAGCATCCCCTCAAACAGCTTAACAAAAGTAAATATGCAGATATTTATGCACAGCAAGCCAAAGCTAGGGTAGACCTCACACATATTCAATCCCTTTTGCATATTGACCCTCTCAATACAGAGCTAACCTAGCAAGAGTCACAGGTTAGAGATAAATATATCTCAATCAACCACTCAGCAATCTCTCTCATGCAACAGCAGAGCAAAGCTGAATGGATTGGTTTAGGGGATGAATGCACAAGAATGTTCATGGCCAGCATTAAACAAAGGAAGGCAATAACATGTATCTTTCACATAAGAGACACTAATGGCCAAAAGGTAGAAGGTTTTAAGGCAGTTTCAGAGGTTATGACAAGTTTCTATCAAGATTCATTGGGGAGGATAGAATACCACAGAACATATGTGGACCCATTGGTTATAGAAGCAGGGCCATCCCTAACACTAGAACAGCAAGTTCAGCTCTACAAACCCTTTAGCAACAATGATATCAAGTAGGTGCTTTTCTCTATACCTAATCATAAGTCTTCTGGCCCTGATGGGTTCAGTAGTGGATTCTATAAAGCATGCTGGGATGATGTTCGACCATCAGTATGTAATGATATAAATGAGTTCTTCTCAATAGGGCATTTACCTCATTTTTTTGGCCAAACCAAGCTTATCTTGCTGCCAAAAACTATTAATCCTGAAAAAGCCCAGGACTTTAGACTAATCTCATGTTGCAACACTGTGTACAAGTACATCACCAAGCTCATATGCAGCAGGCTTAAGGAGGTCCTACCTCACATTATTGATAAATGACAAGGAGCTTTTGTCAAAGGTAGAGAGCTATTATTCAATGTGATGCTTTGCTAAGATTTGGCCAGAGGTTACAATAGAAAACATGCCCCCCCAGCTGTATAATGAAGGTTGATTTGCATAAGGCCTTTGACTCTGTCCACTGGGAGTTTATCAATGAACTCCTATATGCCCTCAAATTTCCACCTCTCTTTATACAATGGGTCATGAAATGCATATCTTCAGTGGAGTTTGCAATCTGCATCAATGGACAACAGAGTGAATTTTTTAAAGGCAAGAGAGGATTAAAGTAAGGTGACCCTCTATCCCCACTGCTGTTTGTTCTAACTATGGAATATCTCTCCAGATTTTTCAAAATGGCTAGCCTACAGCAGGGGTTTGCTTTCCATCCTCATTACAAGAAGTTGGGTCTTACTCATCTTATGTTTGCAGATGACTTAATCATCTTTTGTAAGGCCCACCCCCATTCCCTTTAAATCTTGATGAGGGCTTTCCAGAGCTTTACTCATTGCACAGGTCTTAAAGCAAACATGGAGAAATCCAGCATTGTTTTAGGGGGAGGGGAGGATACATAACTCCATCAGGAGTGTTTGGACATTACAGGGTTTATAAAAGGCAAACTTCCATTTAGGTACATGGAGATGCCAATTACTGCAAGCAGGCTCATAAAATGGGAATGCAGACTCTTGGTGGAAAAGATTACTACAAAAATACTGGTCTAATCATCAAGGCATTTATCATATGCTGGGAGGTTAGTTTTAATCAACACAGTCTTATTTGGGATGTTTAATTTTTGGGCTCAAGTCTTCATCCTCCCACAAGAGGTGATCGATCAGGTTACCAAAATTTGCAGAAACTTCTTATAGGGAGGAAGTAAACATTGCAAAAGAACTCCATATATGGCTTGGGATAAGGTCTGCACCCCAAAGAAGCAAGGAGGGTTGGGGGTGAAAAACCTGAACTTATGGAACATAGCTTGTGTGGCAAAACTGGTGTGGGCAATAGCCATGAAAAAAGACAGTTTGTGGGTCAAATAGGTTCATGGGAGGTACCTAAGAGGAGGGGACTGGTGGAATTATACCCCTAAGAGTGACACAAGCTGGTATTAGAAGAAGTTATTGAAGGTAAAGGAGAGATTCAGGACATTCCTAAAAGTGAGTACTCTGTCAAGCAAGGATATAGATGGCTGACCCAAACTGCTAACAACCCAAACTGGACAAAAATGGTATGGAACAGAGTAAGCATTCACAGACATTCACTTACAGCATGGTTATTTATGCACCATAAGCTACCTATTCTCCATAGGCTAGGGAGGTTCACACATGTGCCTTCTATTGAGTGTGGGTAGTGCCAGCAAAAGATTGAAACACAGGAGCACCTGTTCGTTGAATGCCATTGTGCCAATGATATCTGGGACAAGTTTCTCTCAGAATGGAAAATACAAATACAAGTGGATGGGATGGAGACTTGTGTAAAATCCCTCACCCATTTGAAGATGCCAAGGAAAATGAAAAACATGATGTATGCTAGGATAAATGCAGTACTTTACAACATTTGGCTTGCCAAAAACAGAAGGGTCTTTAGCAGTAAGGTTTACCCTGACTAGGAAGTTCTAAAAGAGATCAAGAGATAGATCACACATAGGGTGCTGCAACTACATCAGCATAGACAAAAATACACCTCATGTATTGATTACTTACTGCATAGAATATAGAAAGAGATATAGTAGTGGAAAAAGAGCATAGGTGTGTACAGTTTGTTCTCTGTTTAATAGACTTCCATTTTTGTGCTAAAATATATATATATATATATATATATATATATATATATATATATATCTATATATATATATATAGATATATATATATATATATATATATATATATATATATATATATGTATGTAGTCTGTATGTCTGTATATCGTGTATATGTGTATATATATCTATATCTATATCTCTATATATAGTATATATCATTATATTATATTATATATATATATATATCTCTATATGTCATGTATGTATGTATGTACGTACGTATGTGTATATATCTACACACACACACACACACACACACACATATACATTATATACACATACATAATACATCCATACATATATATTTATAATATATATATAATATATATATATATATATATATATATATATATATATATATATATATATATATATGTATGTATGTATGTATGTATATATTTTATACATATATATATACTATGTATAGTTATCCTATAATTATCTAATATATATATATATATATATATATATATATATTATATATATCTATATATATATCTATATATTATATCTATAAATGGTTTGTGTGTGTATGTATGTATATATATATATATATATAATATATATAAATATCTATATATATATATATATATATATCTATATATATATATATATATATATGTTGTGTGTGTGTGTGTGTGTGGGTGTGTATATATCTATATGTATATATATGAGTGTGTGTGTGTGTGTTGTGTTATATATATAGATATATATATATATATATATATATTATATATATATATATCTATATATAATATGTATGTATGTATGTATGTAATGTATGTATATATATATATATATATATATATGTTATATATATATATATATAATATATATATATATATATATATATATATATATGTATGTATATAGACACATATGTATGTCTATGTATGTGTGTGTGTGTGCGCGTCTGTGTGTGTGTGTCTATGTCTGTGTGTGTCTATGTGTCTATGCATGGGTGTATGTGCACATGTATATGCATATGTTTGGCTAGATGACCAGTTGTCGATTTATCCATTTGGTTAAAATGACTAGTAGTAAATTTTGTTTTTGCCTACATTAGGAATCGTTAGTATCATCAGATAGTATTTCATTAGAAAATCTCCTTGGGTATATCTTAGAATTCTGTCCATCAATCAAACAAGACCCACATGTTCCATATGTCATGAACTTACATAATATCTGATACGCAAGTGAATTCGTCACAACATCAGGTTGTAACTCGACAACTACTTCTGGTTAGTTTGAGTTACATATAAGTTGGAGTTTGTTACATGTAATATAATAGTAATTACCTTACCATGTTTGGTTGGTTATAGACTAATTGCGTGAGGTAATGTAATCACCATTCTATTACTATGTTTGGTTCACAAATTCAGTATGTAATGCATTCACATTTTGCATCCAATGTCCTTGTACTATTTTGGAGGTGGCATTTGAATAAAAATTAAATCTCGACTCCAATATACTTAAATTTGAACCAACAAATAATTCTTTTTAACAAAAATGTACCAAAAATAGGAGTTTACAAAGCAAAATAATTTCTCAATTCTCAACAATAGCATGCATATATAAAAACGAATAAACACATCTCATATCTACCGCCTTCAGTTTAAATATCTCCATGAAGAAGAGCACGGACCCAATCTTCCTTTTCGGTATCAGGAATGCTAAAAGACAAATCAACTATCCCAGCATCAGATGCAATTTTTCTAGTTTAGCTTTCATTGTTTGTCAACCCTATCTTGCTCAATTCTTAATTAATTTTTAAGTGTCTCTCACCTAACTCAACATCAAAGCCCACAACTCTAGTTATCTCACTACTAGTTGCCCTTCTCTCTCTCCTAAGCGTAGAAGCAACTTCTGATAGACTCTTTTCCAAATTTTAAGACACTCTAGTCCTTTTACCTAAATTCACTGATTTCCCATAATTGGTTTCAACCCAAGAAGGCTCTTGAGTAGATGATGATTCAGGTTCGTCTTTTTTACTTGACTCTTCATTTTCTTCATCTTCATTCACCTTATCTTCAAGTTCTTTGGGCCCTTGAGCGTTCCCTCATGAAGCACGATATTTCCCAACTAATATGCATAAATCCTCATAATAAGCGCATGATTTAATTACCGGTCTCAGTGGGAGCCCTTGTGGGCCTAAACTGTTGGTTGCTAACCGAGCAAGACTTTCTTTAGGGTGGTGGAATTTGCAATTTGAACCATATTTACAGCTTCCAATATTCATGAAATATCGGCATTCCGGATGGTCAGGTCTCTCGGGAAATTGAAAAATAATTATTGCCAACAAATCAAGCTGCCCACTAGCTACCAGTTCACCTTGATTCTTAGTAGTGTGTTGTACATAACATTCGTGCCCATCAAACCAGAAGTCGATATAGGATTCAAATTTCCCTGCTTAGGAAATGGAAGTGTGAATAATCAATATAGAAACCCAGAATACCGCCCTGTTTTAAACTTCTGAAACTCATATCCAAAGCACCCAAAATTTGGGAGAGCACTGCACACATTCAAATGAGTAAAACCAAAGGAAGAGAAAAGATATCATGAACAAAAAAATTTCAAAATTACAAGCCCTTAACCAAGAGTATATGTAGCATAATGAAATAGGCAACAAAACTGGATTTTATTTACAAATACGCAATGATGACATTGTAAGCCTTTTGTAGTCTGTATGTTCACATGACCTTCTCTACAACTAAGTTGAGAAATAACCCAAGAATCTAAAGCATCGTAGCATAAATATTGATTGAGTATGGGAGCAAGTAATACTGTTTGCGATTACAGCTCTCATCATCTAAAAGAAACCCAATATGCCCTCCTAGGATCTAAAAAACCATGACCTAATGACTAAGATTGATTACCAATGTCAAACATAAAGACGAGGAGAGATGAAGGCATCACAAAATCGAAACAACAATTTTTACAATTCCATTGACGTTATTTGCATGAGGTAAAACAGAAACAAGAAAACAAAGTCTATTTATCCACATTAAATACCCCCCAAAAAAAAAAAAAATCTCATTAAGGTGTCAAACTATAGGGCAGATAGCAAGCAACTGTTGCTAGAAGCTTCACATTAATAGCTAAATATGAATCTATGCTCCGTAAATTAAAAAGTGATAACATTACATATTTGTATATCACAATTAAATAATGAAATCATATCTGATTCGATGTTGGATCTCAACTCACCAACGGAATATAAAGGAAATAAGTAGCTTTATAGGAAGACCAAGCAGTATTGTGTTTTAGTCAGTGTGCGATCAGAGCATTATGCAGAAATGCCTACGCTAAGTGAACAGGTAATATCTATTTCTAGAGGCTAATCCCAAAAAATCTTGTACCATAAATTTGGGGATCCTTGTGCAAAATCATAACAAGCACAGAAAAGGAAATCATTTACAATGTAAATGACAAATAATGCAATGTGACTTAATGTCAACTGAAAATAGTATTCGATGTAAAAATTCCCCATGAGCGAAAGATGCTCAGTTCCTAAGTAGATAGGACAGACTTCAAATAAATAAAATGAGATAAGGTAAAACATGTCACTCAAACACTAAGATAATTTCACCCAAAAAAAAGATGTCTGCATAATTTTCGATGAAGCAGACAGTTTGAAAATGTTTAAAATTGTCATAGACCTTAAGGGGCGAGAAAGGAATTTCTCTCACCATATAGCTATTCTAGGTTGGAGGACCAATGGAACCTTGCAGAGGCGGGAAAACAATAGACATATAAGCCTGTGGACTAGGAACCCATGATGATGGTAGATATGATGACCTGGTTAATGACCATGCCGGAAGTGCACCAACATAAGGAATACCGGCTGAAGGTAATATGGATCCCATTGTCCTAACAGCAGCAGGCCCAGATGCAGGCAAAGAAGTTTCAAACAAAGCAGGCTGAGGATGATTGAACTTGCATGTCTGTCCAAATTTGCATGTGTAGGTTCGCATGTAATAAGGGCAGGGCTTCTCCTCCTAAAAGGGGTGTCATTAGCTTAAAAGAGAGAGACCTGAACTCTAAAAGCAAAAATTTTGAAATAAAAGATAGTATAAGGATGGGCAAACAAGACATATGCTATAACAGTTGAAGGGTCAAGCACCTGGCGCATGGGTAGACCCAAAAAGTTCAAGGGGACTTACTCAACACCGCGTCTATCTAGAGCATGATGATATTTACATGTCAAACCATATTTGCAAGTTCCTGTCTTTAAATAATACTGCAAAATTTGTCCAATCAATTTAGTCTCCCCAAAAAAGTAAAACAAATGTAGATAGAGATACAAGGATCCTTATTATGCCAATTCTTCAGTCAAGACACAAGATAGATAACAGCCAACAACATCACAAAAGAATCCTTCCATTAAAATGATGTAAATTTTCAACTTTATATTCTTAAGCATAATCACAACAAAGTGACAACAACTTCCTACATAACCTTACACAATTTCTTTCAATGCTTTCTTTGGCGGGAGGCTTAACCCAAATTCCCATTAAAGCAAGTTAAAACATAACAACCATTTTGCAGTTAAATTCGAGTGTTGAACCATAAACAACTCTCAAAACATCTACGTCAAGAGCAATATCATATTTAGGTTCCTTCATATGAAAGAGGGGATCACTTGGACCACTTATTGGAGCAGCAATACTTCACAAAGCATATAAGGAAGCCATTTAATAGAGACATGAATCAATCTAAGCAAATTGGATAGGTAGGAGATAAGTTGAAATGAACAGGCTCTTACTAAAGTAATAAAAGGAACCATTATACTTCAATAGAGCAATCATATATGAAAGTTTCCACCCCTAGAGACAAAAATAAGTTATTTCCATAATTCTTCTGATTCAAAAAGGAAACAAACTAGTAACAGGAGAGCAGCCCGTACACATCCAGCACACATGAAAAGTCGCAAAGAACAACAAAACATGGTCTTTTTCATTCAAAAAAGTTGAAGAAACAAGAAAAAATCATCTTAAATTTTAATTTTAGTTCAATAGTGAAAAGGGTGGTACATAAATTAGCATGCCAGAAGAAGAAAACCCATTAGGGGGAGACGGGGATCAAATTAAATAAACAAACCAAACCCATATCCATAAGGCCATACCCCACAATCAGGTTGCCCTTCTGTGAGGATGCTCACTTATATTCTAAACAGTCTGCGAAAGTACAGTCATCAAAGAAGTTAGATATGAAAGCAATTTAAAATTTTGAAAGAACTAGAGAAGACAAGTAGTACTAAAAATACCATCCTACACTAATGAACGTAACAAAGCTTTCCTCTTTTCTTTTTTATTTTTAAAATTTCAAATTTTATTTATTATTTATTTTTATTCACTGGTTCACTATGGGTAATGGGAAAATCAATAAGCAAAATTAAGTTGATAATATATGCATATCTATACATACATCCATATAGAGAGAGAGAGAGAGAGAGAGAGAGTTGAGGAATAAATAGAAAAAAATTAATTACCTTAGTAGGAAGAGGAGGATGATTAAAGCGACAATTACTGCCATAGCCGCACAACCCAGTCCTCAAATAATATCCACAATCTGGCTCTCCTGGAAGCTTAGGATATTGCTTTGATTGTCCCCCATCTTCTTTTTTCCTCCGTTTTGTGCCCCTTCTTTGCTCTCACTTTTCATCTTCCACATTCCTTCTGATTTTTTCCAGTTACATTGGGAATAACAAATTAGAAAATCAGTCGGTAAAATAAATAGAAACCCATTAAAAAATCTTGCTTTTTTCTTTATGGGAAATCGTCAAGAATAAATACAGTAAAACAATAAAGTAGTTGACAAGACAAATTAAATCAATCACAAACCCATTAATGGATCACCAATAAAATTTCAATCAACTGAAACAAAAACCATAAAATGAAAACATAAGTTGATGCAATGTATTAATTCTACAAGAAAAATAATCAAAAAGGAAAGCTTTGATTTTACTGATGATATTGGTGATGATCAGAAGACATACCTTTAATGTTATCAAAAGGTTCGTTGGACGAAATCGAGGTGGCATTAGTTTGATTTTGCCGATTATCAGGCATCGATGATGATAAACAGTTGCCCCCTCAAAACAACACGAAGAACCCAGGAAAAAAAAAGAGATAAAATTTTTAAAATCTAAATTAGACCAACAACTAACAGCTCAGTGTAAAAGGGGGAAAACAAGAAAATTCGACAACTTTCCGATCGATGTGCGATGTAAAATTGAAGAAGAGAAAACGATGTGTGAGAGGGAGAAAAGGGAGAATCCAGAGGAGAGACAACAAGAGGGAGGTGGAACGAAAGAGGGAGAATTCATGGACCGATCGATCACAGTATACACTGGAGGAGGATCTTTAGAAACTTAGGACTTAAAGACCAAACTTGTAAAACTAAAGTGCTACAAAATGAATACGATTAGGAAAGATACACAAAAACAAATAATTCCTTAAATTATACTTCTATACTAGTATTTGAATTAAACTAAAATTCAACTTTTTCTAAGTAGGGAAGAAGAAAGCGATGATCATGATATATACTTCATCCTTGGAAATGTGGTCACGTCTTATATTTGGGTTTTTGTGCTTTTCGTAGGGCAAGAAGAGAGAAAAAACTTAGAATCTCCTAAAGTTTAACCCCTTTTTTTGTTTATTCATTATCCAAATTAAATAATACCCATTAGCATGTACGAATAATATATTCTCTTTAATTTTCTATCCTCAAATAGATAAAAATACCTTTCCCCCAGAAATCATAAATTATTACATATAACCGGGTGGACAACTTAATTGTTCACCCGGGCCCACCAGCAGCAATTTTGAATCATCCAACTGCCGAGCCCTAGGCTTTTTTTTAAAAAAAAACTTCATTCTCCTCAATTTTTTAAAATCGCGGTTTTCATTCTCTCCATTGTTCGATTGCTCTTCGCTGCTTCGATTGCTCTTCGTTGCTTCGATTGCTTTAATGTTCAGCAATTATTGAATGGTTGGGTTTGATTTTAACGTCGTTATTGATATTGAATCTTCATAAAACGGGAATCGTCCGTCAAGTTTGATAGTGCTTTTTCGATCTCTGTTTTTGTTTTCGGGATTGGAAGTTGTGTTCGTTAGTTTTGCATTTTGATGAGTTAATTTCAAGATTTTTGAACTGGATTGCATTATGTAAATTTTGGTTTGCGATATATGAAAAATGATAGCTCACCGTTATGAGTTATGTGCTCACTAAATATAGTCATTGGCTCACTAAAGGTATACATGTAGCTCACTATAAAACAATATATTACCCTATACTGCAGAGCAGTTTTTGCTCACTAAAAGAAACATTTGGCTTACTAGGATTGACCTGTATGGTCACTGATATTGCATTATAGTTTATCACAAATGTTATGATTGTTTTTCCAGATGATATTTTCATTATTGTTATGTACATATGAGAAACAATAGCTCACCAATATGAGCTATGTGCTCACTAAATATAGTCATTGGCTCACTAAGGAAATACATTTAGTTCACTTGTATTGAGCTTATATTCAGCAATCATAAATCAGTTCTCTACTCGCCAAATATAATCACTATAATTAATCTTATGCATAACAGGGAAAACAATAGCTCACTATAAAAAAAAATCTGTTGCCTTGCACCACAGAGCATTTCTACTCACTAACACAAGCATTTGGCTCACTAAAATGAAGATTGTGCTCACCAATTATGCGTTATAGCTCACCACAAAAATTATGTTGTTTTTGCAGATGATACTTCATTTTTCATATCTATATTAGATCGTTCTATTGCTGAAACTGTTGATATTGATTATTATGTTAGAATTTTGTGTAATCCTACTAGTGTTTCAAAAGGTAAAAGCGCATTCGTAAGCTATATAATATATTTAATGAGCAATACAATATTAGTAAGAAATATTTATATTATCTTTTATTATGACATAAGCGCATTCGTATCATACATATTTAGTTAGTATAATACAAATATAGTCCAACTCACTAAAAGTATGTCATAATTCACTAAATATAAGTCATAGCTCACTAAAAGACGAATATATCATACCTTAGAATGTGAACAAAAAAGCATATGTGCTAACTAAAATTGTTTGTTCACTCATTTTTTTATTATGAATGATTAGTATTCCACGCTAAATCATATTGGTCACAAAATATATTTTATAATCACCAAATATCTATCATAGCTCACTAAATAAATAGCATAGCTCACTAAAAAGAATAGTATAGATAGCTAACAAATAATATTGTGAAGTTCTTGGGTTATGTTACAGCTCAATCATTTTTTACTCTGCCATAAGGGTGTTTGTATTATATTTTATGAGTATAATAGAAATGTAGTGAATCAATTAAATATAATCCAACTCACTAAATATATGTCATAACTCACTAAATATATGCCATAGCTCACTAAAAAAATATAGACAACTAGAATATAGTTTAGTGAGTTTCAGATGTACAATAACACTTTTTTTTTTAATACAATAGCACATTTTAATAAGTTACAGAGTATTTTTACTAAGTAAAACCTAGGATACATAAGATGCATTGATTTGATCTATGCGCTCACTAAAAGTATGTATTAGCTTACTAAAACTGTATCTCAACTCACTAAGTATTGTAGTGAGCTATACATTTTTAGTGAGTTGAAATTCGATTGTACAATTGGTTCTGTACAACCGGTTGTATGATATACCAATTCAGTAAATAAATATCATAACTCACTAAAAAAATATAGACAACTAGAATATAGTTTTGTGAGTTTCAGATTCACAATAATACTCTTTTTAGTACCATAGCACATTTAATAAACTATATAGTATTTTTACTAAGTGAAACTTGGATACATAAGATACAATAATTTTGGTATATTTGCTCACTAAAACTATTGTAGGCACTAAAAAAAAAAATTTATTCGTGTCGCACCAAAATTAAATTAAATTAGTTAATTGGGCCAACCCTTTTAATTAATTTAATCAGGCCCAAAAGACTCACAGGTCAAGCCCAAGATGAAACCCAGATGACTCCTAAGTCTGAACTCAGTCAAAGCCCAAACCGAGACTCAAGACGACTACCAAGTCAAGTAACGACCTAAAGCTCAAACGAAGTCATGGCGCGGTCAAAGTCAAAGTCAAAGTCAAAGTCAAAGTCAAAAGTCAAAGTCAAAGACCTACATCGGCTCACAAGTCAAACGTCAAAAACGACTCTCAAGTCAACGTCTGGTCAAAGTTCGAGACGGCTTTCAAGTCGGTGCCCAGTATAAGGCCGGAATACTCCCAAGTTAAAGTCAAACTCAAACAAATGAAAGTCAAAGCAGTCTAGGGGAAAGCCTGATTGAAAGACTCAAAATCTAGGTCAAAGCCCAAAACCCAAGTCAAGACTTGTCTTGACTTTCAAGGGGAGGTTTTCCTATAAATAGGTCCCCTACCCCTCTTTATTGAAGGGTTGGAAAATCCATCCTTGAAAGAGAAAGAATCAGAGAATTGTACTCATAGAGATTGTACCCAATTCAATTCAATTGAATTCTATAAAAATTCAATCTTTGTAATTTGTGATTACAAATTTGGCACGCCCGGTGGGACGTCTCTACCTCTCATCTCTTTCTCTTAAAAATCAAGACTTTCAAGTCACAAGCACATCATCTTCGACGGAGATATGGCTACAAAGAATGTCGCCGCGCAACCTTCGAAGAAGAAGAACATGGGATCTTTCTTTCTTAGATCCTGTGAAGCGAGCGACACTTCTAACAAGCGCGCCCATACAATGAAGACCAGGAGCATAGCAAAAGCTGCTCCGTCGACTGCTGCTAGGCAGACTGTGTCGCCCACATCCAAATTCCAAGACTCAAAAATGCAACACAAGGCGTTGTCCTGGATGGATGAAATTCAAAAAACTTAGCCTTCAATCTCCAGTCTGCGAGGTTGAAGACTACTATAGTAGTACCTCATCTTCGCCTTCACCAAAAGGAGCGCGCATGTCAAAGATTAAAGTTGAATCTTCTGACACTGCTATCATGCCAGTCATGATGACAGGAGCTGCTAACCTTGAAGAGCAGCTGGCAAGTATGATGGCAACCTTGGATAGACTCTCTAAAGAGAGTGCAGAGAAGGACGCCCAAATCAAGCACCCAAATGACCAAATTACTGAATTGACAAAGAGGCTGGAAAAGAAGTTCTCTGAAGCTTCTAACAAGGGTTCGGGTGCTGAAGACTCTGACAAAGAGTCACATCACAGCGAGGAATTTGACAATGACTGCAAAGCTAAGAAGGACTGCTCCTTAGGCTCAATGTCGGTTGAGCGAATTCAGAGCTTGATAGCGAACACAGTCAAGGCTCAGCTAGGAGGAGGGTCTCACAAGACCCACTTGTACACAAAGCCCTATACAAGGAGGATTGACACGCTGCGCATGCCCCATGGCTATCGGCCTCCCAAGTTCAACCAGTTCGATAGCAAGGGCAACCCCAAACAGTATGTCACACACTTCATTGAGACGTGCAGCAATGCTGGCACAGAGGGAGACCGACTGGTGAAGCAGTTTGTTCGTACTCTAAAAGGGATTGCGTTCGACTGGTACGCAGATTTGGAGCCAGAGTCCATTGACAGCTGGCAACAAATGGAGCGGGAATTTCTAAATCGGTTCTACAGCACTCAGCGCGTTGTTAGCATAACAGAGCTAATAAACACCAAATAATGGAAGGACGAGCCGGTACTTGATTATATCAATCGCTGGAGACCCCTTAATCTCGAGTGCAAAGGCCGTCTGACAGAGGCTTCAGCTGTTGAAATGTGTGCACAGGGCATGGAGTGGGATTTACTGTATGTCTTGCAAATGAGTAAGTCAAGGACTTTCCAGGAACTAGCGACGAAGGCTCATGATATGGAGATGACAATTGCAAGTCGTCGTGGCAAGTCTTCTTCTTTACCTGACTCCAGAAAGGATAAAGGCGAATTCAAAAAAAATCCTAAGTCCTCAAAGCCCTCAAACAAAGAATCCATGGCTACTTCAACTGGGGAACTGGTTCGAATCTCTGGAAAGCCCAGGTATGAAAACAAGAAAAGTGAATTCTCCAAGAATGCTGGGAAGAAGCGTCCAATATTGAAGGAATTACAGGAGAAGAAATACCCCTTTCCTGACTCAGACTTGTCAGGAATGCTCGACGATCTCCTTCAAAATGGAGTTATCAAGCTTCCAAATCCAAAACACCCTGAAGAAGCCGGAAGAGTTACCGACCCTAAATATTGTCGGTATCATAGGGTGGTTAGTCACCCTCTTGAGAAGTGCATAACGCTCAAGGAGCGCATTATACAACTTGCCAGGGATGGGAAGATAATATTAGATTTGGATGATACTGCTGAAATAAATCATATCTCCACTCAGTTGGAGTGTTCTTCATCGCCCTGGAAGCCCAAGCATACTCAACCTTATGGTAGAGTAAATACTAAATTAATTTCCTCCCTGGGAGGGAAATTAGTTGCAATTCAATTTGGAAGTTTGGAGCCTGTGGTGGTTCCAATTGAATCCAAAGAACCCTTGACTGAGACTGATCCTTTTATGGATGTCTCCGATAAGGCTGATGTAGATGAAGAGGGATGGACTCTTGTCACTCGCCGGAGACCAAGGAAGCAAAGACAAGCGCAATCGCCACCTCTCTGCCGCAAGAACAGACAAGGAAGAAAGAAGAGCTCTCGCCACCCAAGAGGAAAGGAGCAGTCTAAGAGCATCAAAGGGCATGAAATCCTGCCTATTGATCTTCTTGAACAAGAGCCACTTGTTTCTGTCACACTCGAAGAGTTTTTTCCAACAGGCTTCTTTGAGAAAGTTACAGTCAACATGACTTCATATTCTGAACTTGAAGAAGAGGAAGACGAAGGAAGTGATAAACAAGAGGAGTCTCTTCAAGTAGCTGATAAGATCTTAACTGTATTGGAAGCTTTGCCACCTCGCATGGGTTGGGGGCAAATCTTTTGTTTAACTGACGAGATGCGCCCACATGTTGTTGCTGCCTTACAACACCCAGAACTCTACGCTGATAAAATCAAAGATGTTGGTGCATCAACAAAAGGCCTTGTTCAGTGTGTCTCTTGCAATACTGCAGTCACTTTCACTGACGATGATTTGCTGTTGGGTTCCAAGCCCCATAATCATCCTTTGTTTGTGACTGGTTATATTAGGGAGCAAAAAGTCAGACACATTCTCGTAGATGGAGGGTCAGCCGTCAACATCATGCCCAAGTCTACAATGAACGATTTAGGCATCACGGTGCAAGAATTGTCTAAGAGCCGAACGATGATTCAAGGCTTTAACCTTGAAGGCCAGCGTGCAATCAGCATGATTCGTGTTGAACTAATAATTGGAGATTTGACGACATCTTCCATCTTCCATGTAATCGATGCCAAGACTTCCTACAAGTTATTACTTGGGCGACCATGGTTTCATGAGCATGGGATAGTAGTTTCTACTTTACACCAATGCCTCAAGTATTACTGTGATGGAGAGAAGAAAATAAATGGGGATGTCAAGCCATTCACTAAGGCTGAATCTCATTTTGCAGATGCAAGGTTCTTTGAAGAAGGTGCTACACCTAAAGAAACCATGCCGTCAACTATTTCTTCCACAGGCAAAGGTGTCGCAAAGAAAGCCCCTTGAACAACCAAAGATGATGCTCCTAAGCAGCAACCCGAGAAGGAAGCTAGCGAGCAAGGTAGCACCACTCCTCGTGTTGACCAGGTCACTAAACAAGATGCCGCTTTAACGGGATCAATACCGCCAATTTTGAGGTACATACCTAGGTCCCGTCGCAAGGAGGGCGAATCACCCTTTGGCGAGTCCACAGGCCATAGTAATGAGTCCAAAGCTACTAAGGGTGATGCAGATAGCATAACTTCTCTAAAAGGGAGTGTAACAGTTCCAACCCTTAAGATGTGGCAGGCTAAGGTGAGTCAACCCCCCATTCCGGGGTTTGTCGTTTCTTCTAAAGGCAGCAATGATTTGCCAAGCATGCGGATTAAAGAAGGATTTGATCCCAATGCCTATAAACTCATGGAAAAGGCTGGCTATGACTTTCAAAACCCAGCTACCTTAGGAAAGGTAGTCGAGGTTAAGCCTCATGGACTTAATAAAACTCAGAAAAAGATCCAAGAGCAGGGAGGCTCAGTAGGCGTCTCAAAAGTTGGACTGGGTTTCACGCCACCACAGCCTGTCAGAATTTCGGGGCGACGAAAGGACAAGAAGGTGACAACTCAACACATCTCAGCTGAAGAGGTGAATGAGAGTGAAGAGGAGAGTGCTTCACCTAAACTAAAACCCTCCGTGTTTGATAGGCTGCAATCACCCGCTCCGAGAAAATGTCCGTCGGTGTTCACCCGAATAGGGAAAGGGAAAGGCTGCAAAGCTTCTGTTTTTAATAGAATCAAAGACGTTCCCCAGCCAAGGCGTTCACTATTTGCCAGGATAAAAACTGGTGAAGATTCTTCAAGCTCACAGCTTCAGCAGGAGAAAAGTTCTGTGTTTAGCCGCTTGGGAGTGATAAATGAAGCTCGAAGCTCTATCCCTTCTCGTATGAAGCGTGTCTCCAGCTTGGATGTGAAGACAGATGGTTCACTAAGAGTAAAGACGCGTACTATGATTTTTACGGGTCAACAAAACAACTCTAACTCTAGCAATGAGGCGGAGGAAGGAGAAGCTGTTCTTTCCAATCATATCAGAGCCCATGAATGTGATGACTCAGACTCAGAGATAGAGCTGGCCGAAACTCCTGAGACCTTCGAAGATGGGGGGCAAGCTACAGTTGATGAGTTAAAAGAGTTGAATCTTGGAACCAATGAAGAACCTCGTCCTATTTACGTAAGCTCATCTCTTACACCCGAAGAGGAAAAACAGTACTTGGAACTCATGTCCGAGTACAAGGATGTATTTGCCTGGAGCTAAAAAGAAATGCCCGGGTTGGATCCAAAGGTCGCAGTTTATTGCCTATCCGTCAAAAAGGGTATTTCGCCTAAGAAGCAACCCCAGCAATGTTTTCGCCCAGAGTTGGTACCGGAAATTGAAAAAGAGGTAACAAACTCATAGGGGCAGGATTCACTCGCGAGGTCAAATACCCAACATGGATAGCAAACATCGTGCCTGTCAGGAAGAAAAATCCGCAACTTCGTATTTGTGTTGACTTTAGGGATCTCAACGACGCTTGTCCAAAAGATGATTTCCCGTTGCCTTTCACGGAACTCATGATCGACTCAACTATAGGCCATGAAGCGTTGTCATTCATAGATTGTACCGCATGATACAATCAGATTCTGATGGCGCCAGAAGATCAAGAGGCCACAGCTTTCCGCACACCTAAAGGCATGTTTTGCTATAAGGTGATGCCCTTTGGACTTAAGAATGCAGGAGCAACTTACCAAAGGCCCATGCAAGCAATTTTCGACGATATGCTTCACAAAAAAGTTGAGTGTTACGTCGATGATTTGGTGGTCAAGTCCAAGAGGGCAGACCACTTGCAAGATCTTTGTCTAATCTTTGAGCGGTAAAGGAAGTGCTAATTGAAGATGAGCCCACTTAAGTGCGCGTTTGGTGTCACCTCCGACAAATTCTTAGGCTTCGTTGTTCACCATCGAGGAATTGAGATCGACCAATCAAAAATCAAGGCAATTTAAGAAATGCCTGAGCCAAAGAATCTCAGAGAACTTCGCGGACTCCAGGGTTGCTTGGCATATATCCGAAGATTCATCTCAAATCTTGCAGGACGCTGCCACCCCTTCAGCCACCTTATGAAAAAAGGAGCACCGTTTGAATGGGACGACTCATGTCGAACGACTTTCAAGAAAATAAAGGAATATTTATCCCATCCTCCGGTGTTGGGGGCACCCATCCCTGGCAAACCTCTTCGACTATACATTGCAGCTCAGGAACAATCCTTAGGGGCATTATATGTACAGGAAAACGAGGAAGGGAAAGAAGTCGCCCTATACTACTTAAGTCGTACGTTGGTTGGCGCTGAATTGAAGTACTCTCCCATTGAAAAGATGTGCTTGTCGCTCATCTTTGCCGTCCAGAAACTCAAGCATTACATGCAGGCTTATACAGTACAAGTGATCTCCAAAGCTGATCCCATCAAGTATGTCTTATCTCGGCCAATCTTAAATGGGCGACTGGTAAAATGGGCGGTCATCTTAAAACAGTACGACCTTGTCTGTGTACCCCAAAAAGCAGTTAAGGGACAAGTGTTGGCAGATTTCTTAGCAGATCATCCCATTCCCGATGACTGGGAGCTAAATGATGATTTGCCAGGAGAAGACGTGTTCTACATCGATATCCTTCCTCCCTAGAAAATGTATTTCGATGGTGCGGCTAGGCATGATGGCACCGGTGCAGGAGTAGTCTTCATTTCCCCTGAAAAGCACATTCTCCTGTATTCATTTGTGCTTACTCAGTTATGCTCTAACAATGTGGCGGAATACCAAGCGCTTAGCTTGGGTCTTGAAATGGCCAATGAGATGGGGATCACCGACCTCAACATATATGGTGACTCGCAGTTGGTCATCAATCAACTACTTGACCAATACGAGGCTAAGAAAGAGGACCTTATCCTGTATCACAGGCAGGCATTACGCCTGCTAGATAGGTTGGAAATGGCCAAGTTAGAGCATGTGCCAAGGAGTGCCAACAAGATGGCTGACGCAGTAGCAAGCCTCGCAGCCACTTTGGCACTGGGGGCAGAAGAAGGAATGACAATTCCAGTATGTGGCTGCTGGGTTGTTCCGCCTGATGCTGAAGACTCAGAGGAAGATGTCAACATGATTTGTGTTCTTAAAATAGATGCAGAAGACTAGCGCCAACCTATAATTGAGTACTTAGAGCACAGAAAATTTCCTAGTGACCCAAGGCATAAGACAGAAATACAGCGGAGAGCCCTGAGCTTCCTTTACTACAATGGAACGCTCTATCGACGCTCTTTTCTTGGCCTTTGGTTACGGTGTTTGGACCTGGAAGAGGCAAAGCAAGCGATAGCGGAAGCTCATTCAGGCGTGTGTGGAGCACAATAATCAGGGCCTAGGCTACATGATCGCATTAAAAGGATGGGTTACTACTGGCCCACTATGGTGCAAGATTGCATGGATTATGCAAAGAGGTGTGATGCTTGCTAGTTCCATGCTAATTTCATACATCAGCCCCTAGAATCTCTTTACCCAACGGTTGCATCCTGGCCATTTGAAGCATAAGGCCTTGATGTCGTCGGACCAATCACGCCTAAATCGTCGGCTGGTCACTCCTACATTTTAGCTGCCACTGATTACTTCTCTAAATGGGCGGAAGCAATTCCACTAAGGGAGGTTAAAAAAGAAAATATGGTCTACTCCATAAGGACACACATTATTTATTGATATGGCGTGCCGAGGCACATTATCACTGATAATGGTAAGCCCTTCGTCAACAGCCTATTGACCAACCTATGTGAGAAGTTTAAGTTCGCACAACATAAGTCTTCCATGTACCATGCCCCTGCAAACGGCCTGGCAGAAGCCTTTAATAAAACACTTTGCAATTTACTCAAAAACGTTGTCGTAAAGTCCAAAAGAGATTGACATGACAGATTAGGGGAGGCTCTTTGGGCTTACCGAATCACATACAAGACGCCAACACAGTCGACTCCCTTTGCTCTGGTATATAGAGTTGAAGTTGTACTGCCATTGGAGCTCCAAATCCCGTCGCTGCGCATCGCCATACAAGAAGGTTTGACAGAAGATGAAAATCACAAGCTTCGCTTAGCGGAGCTGGAGGCCCTTGATGAGAAGAGACTTCAAGCACAACAGAAGCTAGAATGCTACCAAGCTCGCTTAGCAAGAGCATTCAACAGAAAAGTTCGGCCGCGCTCATTTCAAGTCGGGGATCAAGTGCTTGCGCTGAAGAGGCCAATCATCATGACTCACAAGACAGGAAGCAAATTCGATCCGAAATGGGAAGGACCTTATGTTGTCCGCGAGGTGTACTCCAATGGCGCCTATAAGATAGTAGACGGACAAGGGGTTCGGGTAGGACCTATAAATGGCAAGTTCTTAAAGCGTTATTACCCTTCATATAGGATAGTGTAAAGCTCCTAAGTAAGAGCCTAAACTGCTTAGTCTTTAAAGTTAAAATTCCATTGTAATACTCCTGGCCCGCAAGAGTATAAACTGTGAACGGCAAAAAGAAACTCAAACAAAAACATTCGTTGTACACTCCTGGCCCGCAAGAGTATAAACTGTGTACGGCAAAACAAATATATACAAAATTTATTTTGTTGAACTACATGATGACTTGATCTTATTGGGAATTCCAAAGTTTCCATAAGTACATAGGCAGCTTGGTAAATCAAATATCAA
Source organism: Carnegiea gigantea (assembly GCA_029747015.1). Classification (NCBI taxonomy): domain Eukaryota; kingdom Viridiplantae; phylum Streptophyta; class Magnoliopsida; order Caryophyllales; family Cactaceae; genus Carnegiea; species Carnegiea gigantea. The sequence continues at coordinate 36,238 of JAKOGI010003283.1, read as the reverse complement.
GTTCAGTCAAACATAATAAAAGAAGATAAAGCATGCTGGCGATCAAATTTCATATAAAGGAGGACACAAAGTCTATTACAAATATTTGTTACCAAGGGGGGAAAAAAAAAGATAAGTTGAGCAGAACATCAATCGATGTCCATCCAAGTGTCGGGATTAAGCGAGGATTGCAGTGCTAGCATGTTCTGCTCATGCCTCTCCAACTCCTTGGCATCTTCAGAAGAAAGAGTAGGTACCATCTCAAGGTTGGCAAGAGCTTTGGATTTCACATTAACTTCTTGCTCAATTGCCTTTAATAAGGAAGATCGGACCTAGACATCACCCTTAAGCTGGCGCTCCTCTTCCCATGCAAGGCGGAGCGCGTCCTCCAAATCGACAATCCTCTACGCCACCCCCTTGAGTTTCTCCGTCACAGAACTAAGGTCTGCGCGCGCAGTGGCAAGGTGTGAGCGTGCAAGATCGACCTGCTCGGTGCAGAGCGCCTTCTCCTTCGCCACATCATCTGGGTGGCGGCATGAAGAAGCTGCTTTTTTTAATGATAAGAAGGCTGACATGACGCTTCCATAATCCTCCACCTTCTTCTTCAAAGGGCTCGGATTTCCGCGAAGTCGCTCAATTCCTTTGTAGATCAGTGGGGCACTTTGAAGTTTTCCCTCTACTTCTTCAAATTTTACATTCTTCAAACTGGTCAAATACTCGGACCCCATCACTCGAATAGCGGCGGTGAAAATACTTTGAGAGTCGAGTCCGGGACAGAAGGAAGTAGTGGAGGGGGCAGCCGCACAGGAAAGTTTCCCTTTCGGACCCCCAGGAGTGCCAACATCAGTGTTAGCAGAGCATAACCCCCTAGTGGCCACCTCAAGTGAGTTAGGTCCATCAACTGAGTGATGACTCTGAGTAGCTGACGTGCGCAAGGCCTCGGTTTCCCTGGAAGCTGAACTCCCAACTTCATGAGAGGATGTTTGCTTCCTCACAATCTCAATGTCCTTGCCAATACCTGGGGTCGCCTTGGGGGCAGAAGATTTAGCAACACGGCTATCCTCGAGTAACTGCTCATCGACAATGGGTGTCGCCTCCTGCGCTAGGTCAAACTCTCCAATCTGAATAAAAAGAAAGAAGAGGGTAAGTTTCGAAACATTTCACGCTGGTTAAAACTAAAATAACAAAGCGAAAGAAAATGACAGTAAAAGGTGAGGGAATGATGCATACATCCTCAAGATTGGCTGGCTCGCCTGAACAGCTCTGGACGTCATCAAAAAAGTCATCCCCAAGGTTGATTCTGGCGTCCCTGAGGATCACGGTCTCACGCTTCTTGCGCCCCCCACGTTTGAAGTTCGCCTTAGACTCTGGCTCGCTGTCACTGTCCAGTGCCAAACCTCGCTTTCGCGCAGCAAGGTGAACTCTCGGAGACCCATGGGCGTCATCACCAGACTCCGGGCCCTCAGCATCTAAATCAGCCACGGGATCCTTTCCTTTCTTCCCCTTGACCTTCTTCGATGAGCCAACCTCTGCATCTTTGTCTTGCCTGGATGAGCTTGCTTCCGTACTCTTCTGTAGAACAGAAGCGCTAGAACAAAGGTCACCAATGGTTACCTTGGGCCACCAAATCTTGTAAGCCGAAGAGATATGTTGATTCAAAGCCAAGGAACGACAGGGAAGAAAGCCCTGAGACGCAGTCCCCAAAAAGAGTAGTCGTTTCCAATATAAAAGAAACCTCTTGGGTGCGAGGATCTTCAAGAAGTACTCCAGAGATCCCTTGGCAAAACCCAAATTGCCTATTGAATCGGTGCGGGCTATAGGGTTCGACATAGAAGGTCGCATCCCGACGGATAGGAAGGAAGCCATCTCGAAGAGAGATCAGGTAATCTGACTTATCCAAATCCAAATTCCCATCGTCGATAAGGGTCTCTGATCGGTTCCTTCCCAGCATTAGACAACCCATATCAGATACTTTGTCCTCACGTATAAGCTCGCGAACATCTCCGAGGTCGCTACGCGTCAATGTGACCCAGAGTAGCGCACCATCAAAGGGCCTGGAGGAGGAGGTTACAAGACATGGTGAGTCTTGAAATAATGGGCGAGGCATCCATGGAGATAGTGCCAGGGGAAGAATGACCGTGAATGGGAAGGCTTCGTAGCCGTGGTAAGCCCATTAAGACCATGGTAAATACTGAATAGCACGGGGACACCTAGGCTAAAAATGGTACCAGATGCCATCAGGCTGGCAGCCTCAAAAGTGCCCGGGCTAATGAATTTCTCCCCAATCTCTGGAAGCGCAAAATGCACAGCCAACATGATAAGTACGCCGTCAAATAGGTGCTATCTGTAAAACCTCAGGAATTAAGGATGTATTGGTGGTGTGTCGCGGCATAATGAAGTTTCGAGGATGAAACTTTTCTTAAGTGGGGTAGTATGTAAAACCCTGGAAATTCGATTTGGAAATTGTTGCCCAATTGGACCGATCTAGGCCCAAGTCAACCCAAGTCAGTGTCAATTAATCCTCGTGAAATTCTTCTAATAAAGTTCTTGATATATTTTTGGGAAGTATTAAAATTTCCAAAATTTTCCTTTTCGATTTTTGTAAAACTTCTAATGTCATTGTTATTATTTTATTATTATTATTCTATTATGAATATTATTATCATTTTACTGTTAATATTATCATTTTTTTATCATTAGTCCATTTAAAATTATTACTCCAAAAAAAAATTAATACAAACCCTAAACCCCCCCTTGATTTGCCCCCCCCTTCTTATATAAAAAAAAAAAAAAAGTTGAAAGTGTGTTTTCCCTCCTCACTAGCATTCCCCCCCTTTTCTTTTTCTTTTTAACCTAAAACCCTAACCCCCCTTCCCCCACTCCCCCCTCACGTCCTCCCTCTCCCTCTCTCTCTCTCTTTCTTTTCTCCTCTCTCTCTCTACCTTTACACCGTCGCCGACCATCGCCCGGCCGCCCTCGTGCCGCCACCCCACCGGCCGTTCCTCTTGTTTTTGATAAGAAGATCAAAATGATGTATGGGTTCATACACCCCATGCATCCAAAAGAAATCACCACTTTTTTTTCACCTCTTTTGTTCTCATTTTAATCCCTTTTAGTCTTGTGAATTTTTATGACCATCGTAAATGAAGATTTTGATATAACCTTTATTATTTTCTCAGCACTCTCGGCATTGAATTTGAACGAAGGAGTTTCCCTCGATCTAGATCCGGTTTCGATCAAAGGTACTAGTAACAACGTTTTTAATGTTATTTTGGGATTTAATGGTAAAGGTGGGTTCTTTTGCCATGATTGGGTCTGGGCGAGGGTTTAAGCATGTCTAACGGGTACAGGCGTATTTTTTTTGGGTAACCCGAAACGAGCGAAAACCGTGCAAAAAGGGGTCGAACAATCTGGATAGAATTCACACTATTTTTTGACTCAATTTTGAAAATTCGGTATAATTATTCTGGTTGTCTAAAATTTATAAAATTTTTAAAGTAGTTAGGTTAAGATGTGAAGATTACGTGGGTTGTTGCATTGGATGAATTGGAGTCAAATTGAGAGAGTTATGTCCAAAATACCGATCCCTGTCAAAACTGGAAACTGCAAGCATAGGGTGCGGTTTTTGAATTTTTAGACTTGGTTATGTTGTGAATTTGTGGAAGTGATGAACATGAAAGTTTTAGTAGACAAAATTATCTTTCTGGATTGGGTAAGAACATGATTTTTGGAAGTCTAAAGAAAAAGTTATGAGGATGGGAATTTAGGAGTAAAAATCTGGGTAGAATCTAGGGAGGCAGAATCTGGACTGTTTCGCCCTCAAATTAGAAAAATTCCCTAGGCTAGTACTGGTGGCCAAAAATTGTGAAATTTACTGAGTAGGAGCCTCTAGAGGTGCCAAATGATGTTGTTTTGGAATTGGGTCATTTAGAGTAGCGTAGCCCGAGTTTTGATAAAATATGCCGGGACTGTCCTAAGGAAGACAGTCTTTGGCATTGCTGGAAGAAACAAAAATTTGACTGGGTTCGGGGCAGAACCGAGCCAAGCTCTAAACATAGAAAAGATAGAGGACATTGTAAGGTTTCCAAATTGACCTAGACCACTGGAATCGAATATCAGGAACCAGAGTTATAATTTTTTTTGGAAGTTGGACCCGTAATTGGCCAGTCGAACCTTTACCCTGGATAGGGTTGGATGAATAAAGATCTAGAAAACCTCTTTTTAAATTTGGGGGAGGCCCAGGGGTGCCACACACTGAATGTGGACTGACTATGGGCTGTTTGTAGGCCCAGGTACGAAGCAGTGAACCCCCATTAAGTAACCGAGCCCGTAAATTGTACAGTACCCAGCTAACAGTCATGCCCTAACCTTTCCTCTGTGTTACTAAAATCATGAAAGTTTTGGAAGTTCTTGCATTAATTCCTTGGCATTTCCAATGGGATGAACACTGATGTGAAATTTGTGAATGGTTCCTTGATGGGAACTGAATGCTGTGTTTGTTCTAGAAGTTGGAAATCTCCATATTGTAAAAGTTGAAACTTACTGTTGTAAAAGTTGAAACTTACTGTGATTGTATTTGAAGTTCTGTTTCTACATTCTGATTTCTATTGGGAAAAGTATTTAAATCTGAATGAAACTAAGTGTGTCAAGTTAGTATCCATTAACTGAAAGGAACTAAATAGGGTGAGTTAAATCGATTGGAACTGATTGAAGGCCATAGCCTTCCCCAGGTAATAGGTGCATGTATGTGAGCGGCCACGTACTCAGCCGAGACGTGGGTCAGGTTATCGGTAACCACCCATGATGGTGGTAGGCCAGAAAAGTTCAGCGGTAACCGCCTGAGGAGTGGTAGGCCAGGAAAGAGTTGAACGGCTGCGCGATGTTAGAGCGCAGGCCATGAGACCCACTGAGGTCGCTCACCTAAGACTTATTTAAAGCTGAACATTTTGAATAGAACTATGGAAGTGTGATTCAGAAATTGATTTCTTTTTTAAAGGAAGATGGTGATAATGGGTTGTGTACCTTGAAAACGTGTTGTTGTTTCCCCCTTTCCCTAAAATGTTTTCAAAAATGAATTTGTATGTGTCTTTGACTGTTGGGGGTGAATGTTACTGAGTTTATCTCACTGTTATAAAATGTTTTGTTTTCAGGTGATCTAGCTGTACTTGGGACTAGGGACAGGAGAGTAGAGCGAGGCTCGAATGCTTGTTGTGCTTAAAAAGGATTTTAGAAGTTGTAATAAAATCTAGTTGGTTTAATTATGATGTTCAAGTTTTGTGTTAAAATTCTTGGACCCATGTATGGTGGGCTTTGATTCGTAAAAACTTTGTTTTAAATATCAGTTATGATATCCAGTCTGGTATTTCCAAGAAGGGATACGGCGGTAACACTCCATTAGGAGTTCCTGCTGCCATTCAGGTTAAATCAGTAGTAAATAACGAATTAGAAATATGGGGATGTTACACTATCTCTCCTCTCTTTGGGAATCCCCAGGCTTTTGAAGACTTCTAACTTCTCACGACTCCAGCAAGGATCTTGAGGTTGAATCTAACCACTCGGATTTTGCGTCCTTGTGGGAGTCGAGCTACGTGGGCGACAACGCGTTGGTGCATTGTGAATGAGCCTCTTCTTACACCAGAAATCAATCCATGCCTTCGCACTGACGCCTTTCTCATAGATAGGCATTTTTTCCAAATGCCTAAAAGTGGCGAACAGAAACTTGCGGGAAGATGGCATGGTCCTCAGATTTTGCTTGTCCCGGTGCTCAAAGGCTTGGAGGTAGGGAATGGTCTCATCGTAGACTTTACCATTAATTGGGAGTCCACTGAGCTTGTGCAAATCTCATAATGAGATAGACATTTCGTCAGATATCGTGTGACGAGTATTGGTGGTAGGATACCAACTCTCACAAAAGGCACGCACGACGTGTATATCACGACTGTAAGAGTAGAGCGAGGCATACACCGCCTCGTATAAAGCGCACCTTCACAAGCGTGCTTTAAAGTAGGAAAGCATCTACTCTGTCCATTCCCAGAACAAAGGAATGTAGCCGAAGTCGCCATAGAGGATCGTGTTCGGGCCCCATCTGGGCTGCGCGGATATGATGCGACGCCCTAGCACAGGAAATTCAGTAGGAAGGCTGGATTTGTCATGATATGTGCTCTGTAGAAAGTACTCGGCAGAACCATCTTCCACACCCTTTTCCACCCGGATGGAAAACGTGGAAGGAAAGGATGATGGCTCTATAACAGGCGTCTGATTGACTCTCGACCTTCTCAAAGAACAGTAAATTTGGAAGCAGCAGCCTGACCGATGATTGTCGTTTTCCTTGTCCACGATAGAAAGAAGTGGCTTACCGTCACGCTGAAACTCCTTAAGATATACATTATAAATCACCTGAGAACAAAATCAAATATAAAGTTAATTCTTTTTCAGGAAAGAAATCAGTAAGTAAGGCGGCGTCTAAACAACATAGATGTTAAAGGAGGGTGAAGTGGGGAACAAAATCAATCAAAATGTTCGTTAATTGCTGCGCTAGCTGCTCTTCACTGCTCACACCACTTCCGTGCGTATCAGTTCCGTTCAAGGCTTATAAGCCGAGCGGCGAACTGTATCGCAAGTGTGGCTCTTCAAGTCTTCACACCACTTCCGTGCGTATCAGTTCCGTTCAAGGCTCATAAGCCGAGCGGCGAACTGTATCGCAAGTGTGGCTCTTCAAGTCTTCACACCACTTCCGTGCGTATTAGTTCCGTTCAAGGCCCATAGACCAAGCAGCGAACTGTATCGCAAGTGTGGCTCTTCAAGTCTTCACAGCACTTCCGTGCATATCAGTTCTGTTCAATGCTCATAAGCCTAGCAGCGAACTGTATCGCAAGTGTGACTCTTCAAGTCTTCATACCACTTTCGTGCGTATCAGTTCCGTTCAAGGCCCTTGGCCAAGCAGCGAACCGTGTCGCGAGTGGTTTTTTAAATGGCTTCTCAACCTGCACAAGCAACTGTACCCCAAAGAAAAAGAGAAAAAAAAGAAAAGGGGTCTCGGCATTCAAAAAAAAAATGCAATCTACCAGCAAGTGAGCATAAACGACAAAAGAAAAATGTCATCTTTCAGCAAGTGAGCATAATATCGCGATATGCGAAAAATGCGATATTGAATGAACGCGATGTTACAACGACTCAGACAGACGTGAGAAGACTCGTCAATCTAATAAAAGGGGTTCCTATAGATTTATTTCAACCAGAGTCATAAGATTTATTGCTCATGGTCAAAAAAAAAAAAAAATGACAAGCTCTTCAAGACACAACATTGCAAACGCCAAAAATAAGCCAAGTTGCAAACTACCTGTAGTTCAATGAGCCCAAAAAAAAAAAATCCTCATTTTTACACATAATTTGGGCCACAAATTCTTAATCTCGAAGATTGGTACTTTGATTTATTTAAGCCATTCAATCTGGAAAAAAAAAAAAAAGAACTTCGCTTTCACATTCAAAGACACTAAGTCAAGATCAACAACAGTAACAATTTGGCAAAGTATCTCGGTAGCCACGACAAGGAGTTCTGAATAGCAATAAAGGCACTAATGTGCAAGCAAATGGGGTAGATAACACTTTGGTGAAATATAGTGACATTTACTTCTCTATTTATGAGACAGATCACGCAAAGATCGATCACGCAGAGAAGAAACAGAGGCACGCAAAGGAGAAATAGAGGCCAAGCTTTAGTATTTCTTCACTCTCTCTCTCTCTCTTCCTCACAACCATACCTAGTTTGTTCAAACCACCAAAACCAATAAAAATCAACCCAAAAAAAAAAAAACAAGCATGAGGCATGCCCGATCCAAAGTTTCGTATTCATCAAAAAAAAAAAAATCCGGCACCCACCGTGGTTCTAACCGAGTGCCATCAACTCCAAACAGAGAGAAGCAAAACGGGCCAAGCTTTAATCTTACATTCTCTCTCTATCCGTCACAGACACGCTCACCAAGGACCTACGAAACCCAACCCAGGTGCTCACCTCACTACAATAAGAACCCATCAAAGAAAAGGGGAGGGAAGAAATCAGAGCTCAACACCAAATGGCAATAACAGAACTTATTTTCTCTGTTCTCAGTTCACATGTGCAACCCAACAAGCATGAAACATTCAAACCTAACAAGCATGAAACATTCACTCAAGGAAAGATAGAATAAAAGGAACAAAAAAAAAAAAAACAAGAGGCCAAAGTTCTCACCTTTCTTGCAATGGCTAAGAGTAGTGGTGTCTTTCACAGCACACATAAAAAAGAGTGGAACTACGAAACAGGGACAGTGCCAAAAATGGTTGCTTGACCCGCTCAGCTCTTTCAGGGGAGGAAAGATGGGCAAAGTCTATATCTTCAGTCAAAAAATGCCGGCACAAGGTTAGTTCTTGGAGGGTCTGTTGCTGGGCAGCAAAGGCGATACCTGGGTTTAGGGCGTTTTGGTGGCTGGCTAATTGCTCGAAGGAAGAAGACAGGTGAACAGTAGCCTCACATGAGGGAGGCGTGTAGTGTAAGTGAAATGGAGCTGGGTTAATGACCCTGGGAGAAAGACGGGCCAAAGCCCACGCGCGAAACCCCAAAAAAAAAAAAGAAGAAGGGAGAGACAGAGGCCGTTTGGGCTGGCCCGGAGAGGAGGAAAGGTGGTCACGTGACCCATGCGTGCCATTTGAATGAACTGAAGACTAAATAGCAGGCTTGACTTTAGTTGAAGAAGAAAATTGAAACACGACCCAACCCATGAGGAAAGGGAAGGGAAAAAAAAAGAAGAGAAGGAAAAAAAAGAAGATGGGAAGCTGAAGCCAGGCCCATGTAAAGAAAGCCGAAGCAATGTCCATGGCCCCCCCCCCCCCAAAAAAAAAAAAAGAGAGTGAACTCTCAGGCTAGCCCAGCCCAAGCAAGGAAATGGAAGGAAAAGGGAAGAGCGGTCCAAGCTTGCTCAAAAGGGTAAGAAGCGGGCCAGGCCCACGCGGTAGAAAAGAAACTAAAAGAGGAAAAGGCAGGCCGGTCCAAGCGAGTGAAAGAAAACGGATCAGCCCACGTAAAGGGAGCAGAAGCAAAACGGGCCACCAAATTAAAGATCCCTTGCATGACCAAATAGGCATAAACTGATATTGGTACATACTAAATTGAAGTTGAACTAAGGTGACACACCGTGTTCGAATTCAAGACTATGTAATAACAGGCAATATAATTTTCAATAGTGTTGTCAAATTGGATGAAACAATAAGTTAAGTCCCCATCGTAAGCGACGTCGACGACATTTCCCTAAGACAAAGCAAATCGAGACTTCGGTCACGTTCAAATGACAGTCTTGCACATGACCTTATCTCGAGGGGGCAATTTGTAGGCACTAAAAATTTATTCGTGCCATACCAAAATTAAATTTAATTAATTAATTGGGCCAACCCTTTTAATTAATTTATTCAAGCCCAAAAATGAGGCCCAGATGACTACCAAATTCGGATTCAGTCAAAATTCGAGTCAAAACCCAAATCGAGACTCAAGATGACTGCCAAGTCAAGTCACAACCTAAACTTCGAACGACATTCAAGTCAAAGTCAAAGTCAAAGTCAAAGTTAAAGTTAAAGGGCAAAACCTACATTGACTCACAAGTCAAACGTTAAAAAACGACTCTCAAGTCAGCGTTTGGTCAAAGTTCGAGGCGACTTCCAAGTCAATGCTCTGCTCAAGCCTGGGAGACTCCCACGTCAAAGTCAAAGTCAAACAAACAAAAGTCAAAATAGTCTAGGGTAAAGCCTGATTGAAGTGCCCAAAACCTAGGTCAAAACCCAAAACCTAAATCAAGGCCTGTCTTGACTTTCAAGGAAAAGGCTTTCCTATAAATAGGCCCGACTCTCAAGGGAAAGGCTTTTCTATAAATAGGCCCCCTACCCCCATGATTCAAGGGTTGGAAAATCTATCCTTGAAAGAGAAAAAATCAGAGGATTATACTCATAGAGATTGTACCCAATTCAAATCAATTGAATTTTATAAAAATTCAATCTTTGTAATTTGTGATTACAAATTTGGCACGCTTGGGGCCATGTTTCTTTCACTCTCTCTCCTCTTCAATCTCCCTTATCAACTCAGGATATGGCTAAACTCCATTATCAAAAAAGATTATATGCGGGGCATTGATTACATCACACACAAGGTTCCATTTTTAAGGTTCTTTATCTCCCTTCGAATGAAGAAGTCTTTGTTTTGGCCAAAAAAAAAAAAAAAAAAAAAAGAGAACAAAAGAGAGAGATAGAAATAAGGTGACCTTGAGTTGATGCATGGCTGAGGAAATCGACAAAAGGCATTACCTTTTTCTTGCTTAAGACCAGTAAAAATGGTTGCTTCCTTCAGCTGGTTCGAAGAGAGAAGAAGAAAAATGAATCAAATAGGGAACGACATTCTACCCAGCAAAAAAGAAAAACAACAAAAAATGGAGGAAGGATGGAGAAAGTTCGTACCTTTGATTTCCAGCAAGGAGGAGAAATGATGATTCAAGATCAAAGATTGGGGGAGGTCTTCGATTGACTGGCCAGCAGTAGCACCAACTGAGGAGTCTGGGCTTTAGGGTCGAACAGCAGTGCGAAGATCATGCTGGCCATGAACAGTAATGACATGTAGCAACAGGGCTATGTGTTCTGGCTATCGAGGAGAGCAAAGAAGAAGGCTGCGTAGACTAGGTTGCTGAGTATTTGGTGGCTGGTCAAAGAGAGAGGTAGAAGAGAGTGGAATAGTGGCTGGCGTCAGATTTAGGGCGTTGGTGGCTGTCAAAGGAAGAAAGAGCATGAACAGTGCCCAAGGCACGTGACCTAGGCGTGGTCCTCAAGGGGGGATAAAGCAAGTCCAGGTCAGGCTGAGTGTAGAAGAAGAAAGGGGAATAAAACTCCAGCCCAGCCCACCTGGAAAGCCCAAAAAAAAAAAAAAAAAACGAAAGAAAGAAGAAGGGGTAGGCCCACACGTCTGAAATGAAGAGTAATGTTGGATTACATGATCCAACTCATTGTTCTCCCAATTCTTTGACCCGAAAAAAATTGTGTGTTCACTCAATCAAATTTTCATGCCGTTCCTTAAAAAAAAGGAGGAAAAAAAAGTTTTCCAACAAGGTACGTTGAAATTCTATTCAGTCATTTGTTGTGAAAAAAATTGTCGGGTGAAGATCATAAAGAAAACGGGTAGCATGTGCTTCAAGAAAACAAATCGAGACGTCGGCCACGCTTAAACGACAAGTCTCACACGTGACCTTGCCT